>NDXB01012178.1:0-34160 GCA_002631895.1 Agapornis roseicollis
AAGAGAGCAGACTTTGGCCTCTTCAGGAGCCTGCTTAGTAAGGTTCCATGGGATATAGCCCTAAAGGGCAGGGAGGCCCAAGACTGCTGGATGATATTCAAGGATCACCTGCTCCAAGCTCAGGAGTTCTGCATCCCGACTAGAAAGAAATGCGGCAGGAGGGCCAAGAGGCCTCCACGGATGAATACATTGCTGCTGAGGAAACTCAAGAGGGAAAAAAGCTCATAAAAGGTGTAAGCAATGACAGACAGCTTGGGAAGAGTAGAGAGATGCTGTCCAGGAAGCTAGGGACCAGGTCAGAAAAGCTAAGAACCAGTTAGAATTACATCTGGCAAGAGATGTGAAAGGTAACAGGGAGGGCTCCTATAGGCATGTAGCAAACAAAAGACAGACTAGGGATAATGTGGGCCTTCTTGGAAGCTATCAGGAGAACTGGGTACTCTGGATCTGGAGAAGGCTCAGGTTCTCAATGACATCTTTGCCTGTCTCCACTGGCAAATGTCTTGGCAGACATTGTGGGAATGAAGACCTTAGGCCCGCTGTAGGACAGGATCAGGTTCAACTTCATTTTAAGAACCTGAATGTGCACAACTGGAAAAAGGGAAATATAACTCCCATCTTCAAGAAGGGGAAAGTCTCACCTCTGCCTGGTAAAATCTTGGTTTAGTGTGACATGGTTTAGTGTGTGGTGTCCCTATTCATGGCAGGGGGGTTGGAACTAGATGGTCTTAAGGTCTTTTCCCACCCTAACCCCTACAATTCTATGATATAGAGGGAAAATAAATACATCCACCCACAAAACAAAGAACCGTTTCCAAATTCATGTACTTTTCTTGCAAGGACTTCCTCTGACTGGGAGAACAGAGGCAGCCTGACCCCTCGGAAAGAGCCACCTGACAGGAGCTCTGTGGCATCACCGTACATAATCAGTGCACTCAGTCTGACATTTAATGTAAACCAAAACAAGCGGTCATGTTTGCTCATCCAATTCCCTGCCTCCCAGAGAAGCCACAGATACCCCTGCATATGTACAGTGTCTTTACTCCTGTATTACCAGGACATGGCTATTCTTACAGATTTCCAGGACATGCTCCCTCTGCAGCAAGAGCATCAGCCCATGTTATGCCGGTTGCCATATCCTCTTGGGTGTGTATCTTTCCAGTCATCCATGTCCCGAGCTTTCTGAAGAGCTTCCTCATCATCCTCCTCCTCTTTCTTCTCCTGCTGCTTCAACTCTTCATCAGTTAGACCTGCTGAAGCCAAGAACATGAGTGAGGGGCAGCAGGACAGTGGAAGATGCATAGTCAAGCTCTCAAAAGCCAGTCTGGACAAAAAGCAGGAATTGCCAAATGAGCAGTCTAGTAATCCAGTTATTCTCACAGCCTTATGAAGTCAGCTCTTACTCCTCCTCAGTCAGCAGGTGCTTTACACTCTGAACACATCTCCATTCACCTTCCCTTCAAGAGACTTCCCTAGTTCTCCATTCCAATCTTTGTTTTGCCATTAGGGCAAAACATATACAATACCTGGAGGCGTGCTCTGACCAGACAACACTCCTTGCCTTCTGCGTTGGTCGTACCAGTCATCCACAGTCATCACAGGCAGGCTGGGATAACCAGCACCAAACACTCTATAGGAAGAGATGGACAGTCAAAGAAGGCACTTGACATTGCTATGAATGAGCAGAAACATAGACAACCCTGCACAGGACTACTCTGTAATCCAATCTATACTAACAATACAAGACATGTTAGCAAAGAGGGCTTGAAAACGTTTTTCCACAGCCTGGCCCTAAGGCTTGCTAGTAACCCAGCCATAACAGCACTTAGAGAGTTCACCCTGCTAATTTAGGGAGGTGAGGATGGTTCTATTCACAAATCACTTTGCCAGCCCAAAGGAGTCTACACCTTGCCAAGGAGGCCCCAACAACTGAGTTAGGCATAGCTTGGCTAGACAGATATATGGAAGGCTCAGGGCAAATAACATCAAAACCATGACAAGAAATCTGGTTCCTATCCCAACTTGTGCTTTAACTGCCATATTCCTCACAAGAATCTCATGGTGTCACAAAATATTAAGATCTGGATAACCCGTAAGGCTAGGGAAAGCCTTACAGTTGAAAACCATGCTACCATGACTGATCATTCTCTGGTAGGCATCACATCTTCCCAGCCCCCCAGATCACTTATTTGAACTCACTGAAATATTCCAGAGTTTATATTAGATTAAGAGATCACATATGCTTTTCACTACTGGGCTCTTTAGGAGTGAAGAGCAATCTTCTTCTATCCCATAGAGGTTAGAGGGGGAGATAAACATTGCCTCTCCACAGCTTACCAACCAGCAAGAATATGGCCTACAAATTAAGAGTACTTTCTGCTAAACACTATCTCCTCTGCCATTGCAGTAGGAGGGAACAGCATCAGCCAAGACACTGCAGCATGCTGATAAGAGAGGGAATCAGACAAAGTTCAAGAAATGCATTAGATGTTCCCCTCACCCGCTACCCAGATGCAAAGCCTGAAAGTAACAACTGGTTTTCTGCATTTCAAAGAGTATCCCAGTCATAACATGAGGACAGAGCACTGCCTCCTACTGCCCCTAAATAATCAAAACCCAACATACTTATTCTGCACAGCATCCCGGGTGAGAATGAAAGGCTTCATTGGAGGCCTGACTTGCCGAGAAGTACCGTGTGGTGGTGCTGAAGACTGAAGATGTAAACACCAGTCACAAAACAATCATGTAAACGAAAATCCCTTTCATTGCTTCCCACCCGAAACAAGTCATGAGAGGTCTTGTAGAAGAGAAACCCCTCTGCTGTCAGAGCAACACCCCAAGATGGACAATTCACACCTTAATCCAGTTTAAATCATGAGCTCCATCTGTGAACTGCTACAAATCGCTTCCCTTTGTGCCTTTGTTACACCCACTCTGATCAAAACAGAAAGCTGACAAGAGCTAAGCCAGATCAGTTCAGATCAAAGCATGAAATACAGCTTATTCTTCCGAGGGATCAAACAAAATACATTCTGAAGCAAGCAGAGCTCATCATTCCCAATGATATCACCCAGGGCACTACAGAGGAGCAGAGTTCTGCAACACCAGTAATGAACTGGACAAACCAGCTGTGCCAACCAGGCTGGACTATGGTCTACGTCAACACATTATGATTTTTCATTTCTAGACAGATGTTTTAGGTGAGTAACAAAGCCCAGGAACACTATTCTACATGGGAATTGCAGGTCTATGAGCAGCTTTCATCATTCAGAACAGGCATTTCTTTCTGTAACACCTGGACACCTAGTACATCAGAAGTACAGGTTTGAAAGAAATCACAAGGGTCTCTTTTAATTTACAAATATGGTTACTTCTTTAGAGTTAAGGGTCTTGCAAAAGAGAGCACAGGGGAGAAAAGCCTTTGCAAGCAGACTGATTCAGCCCTGATACTCAGTGCCCTCTCATGCTGCAAAACATGACTGTCTAGAACACAGGGTAGGAGTAGACACTGCCCATTTGGAGTTGAACCAAATCCCTTCTGCTTGTATTGTGAACGACTTGCAGCTCAAGAGAGACCTCATACCTGTTTTGCTGTACCTCTGCTCCTCAATAGGACTATTTCTTGGTCAATACTTTCAATTTCCTCCAGGCTGGTGTTGATCCACTTCTGGGTTTGTAGGATATAAAACGCCCGTATCTGCTCCTCATCTGCTTGCCCGCTGTCCACAGAATTCTTCATAGAGGCTAACCTGTTCTCCAGTTCCTTCTTCTGCTTATACCTGTCTCAAAGAGAAGAGAACTAAATCATTAAATTACCCTTCTATGACCCAGCCTGGACACTGTGATTTCTAAAACAATTTCCTATTTCTGGAAATTCAGTCGATGTAGCCAGAGAACCAACTCCTGCCTCTATTCAACTCAAACTTGCCCACCCTTTCTAAATGCTCTTCACAGAAGTGCCAGCTGCTGCCCAGTTCTCCTCAGGGTACGCGAGTCCCAGACATTCATAAATCTCCTCAGGTCTTGGTGTAAGCAGAACTCATTTCACAATTGAGTAAGACTCCTGTAGAAATAAAGCAGACTTACAGGAATGTACCCATTAAGAGGAAGAGGAGCACTGGCAGCACCAGCTGATACCAGTTGTCCTTTACTGATGACCTCTAATGATGCATAAGCAGGAGGCACTGTGGGGATCCATCTCCCCACCTCATCTGATTGACAACAGGTTTTTAACAAAAGAAACCTACAGGATTCAGAAGAGTTTCAATCTGCTTAAGAAAGGCTGTGAAAATACACAGTTATATACCTACATGCACCACCAAAATACTTTGTTCCCATCTACGCCATCACTTCCACCTGTCAACTCAAATTCAGACATTACACAGGATCTTTACTGCTCTGTGTAAGAGGTTTAACATGATTTCATGTATTTAAAAGTAAAATTATATAAGAAAGGTGATGAATTACTGTTGTAATTTAAGTATCTCCTGTCTATAAAAAGCAGCTTTAAGATACTTTTAATGCATGGGTACCTCTGTCAATTTATTATTTTTTTTTAACTCCTAAAAGTTGAGCAAACCTGGAAGATTAAACCTCCCAGGTACAATTCTGCAAGCCTGGCAACATTTGTCTCCTAGAGAAGACAGTGAAGGAGGCAGCGAACGATGAGTTAATGACCTTATAAAAGCAATGCGATAGTTATATTGAGTTGCATCTACATGACAGAAAGACTGAGCTTGTAAGGCAGGTTAAAACACTCTTCTATTTCTGCCTTGGGTGTTTTTGTGTGTGCAGGTACCTAATACACTTCCAGGCTAAACCTTTCAGCTACACTGCTACCTGAAGAACAAACAGTAGCAAACAAGGATTGGAAACCTACAGGAGCTCAAAGAGCAAGGAGCATATGAGAGGTCTTCTAAAAGCCAAACCCATTCACAACTGCTCCACGAGGAGACTGAAAAATACATGTTAACCGTCCAGGCCCATCCTGCAGCCCAGCGAACCCAAGGGATGCTATAGGCCTATGTTTTCCATGCAGGCCATGCATTTTACTGAAAACAAATATACCTGCAAGGTGTCTCACCCTGATCAAGTACCAGCCTGCTTGTGACAGAGCTCACAATGCAGGCACCTCCCATTTGCCTTCCCGTGGATGGAGTCGCAGTACAGGCAAACACCAACCCGCAGCAAGAGGGGAATTCACATGTAACCACAGCCCAACCTGCAGCACTAACAAAGCTCACCTGGAAGGAGACATTCAGCTCTGAAAAGGCGTTGCTGTGCTGATCCCAAAAGTCCTGACATGGTCTAGTACACCAAACCTACCTCAGTTAGGTTAATATCTAGAACATAAATCATACTTTTGTATCCAAGCGATTCAAACAGCTCTGCAGCCCAGCCTGGGCCTTTCAGTGCTACCACAATAAGCAACAACTTGCCAAAATCCCTAGCTAAAGCATAACAGACGTCAACCACCCCTTTTTTAAAGACATAAGAAGCCCATTGGTAGGTAACTTCCAGCATGGGTGGTGTTATGCTCTTAGCAGCAATGAAAGCACCAGCCAGAAGAGCTTTCATGCAGTTCTTCAAAGACTAGAAACCAAAGGTACAAATGCACCTCCGCAGTCACCAAACACTGTAAGGTGCATATCTTAAAATGAACACTTCACAATCAAGCGTATTCCGGTACCAAGGAAAGCGCTTCTTTCCTGGCAGTCCTTGGCTGTACAACCGCGTACTGCCGCAGGCTCTCTCCTTCTCTGCAGCCGATTCCCAGAAGCCTTTAAACGCCACAAACCAGGCACCTACCTTTCAATTTTGGCTTGCCTGCTCGACGCCATGGCCATCAGTTTGTCCTGGACGGCAGCAGGGCTCCTCCGGGCCGGGCTCCTGTCAGCCTCCTCTGCCGGGGGGCAGGTGGCAGGGGGCAGGTGGAAGCTGCCCAGCCCGTAGCCCTTGCAGAGCTTGAGGAAGCTCCAGAAAAGGGCCCGGGCGCTCTCCAGGTGCTCCAGCCTCCTGCTCAGGTCCACCTGCTTCAGCGTCATGGCCCCCAGCAAGGCGGGCAGCAGCAGGTACTTCAGATCGGCCGAAGCGATCTCCTCCAGATCCTCGTTCTCGCTGCAAGGGCAGAGACGAGACGAGCCTCACGATCCCGCTCCCTCTCCACCTGTACCTGGCCAAGCCCCGAAGGGTGCCAGACCCTCACCCCCGTCACTGGATGCTCCCAGGCTCATCCCTCCCCTCCCCTCCGCTCACCTGAACAGGTCCAGCTGCGCCACCATAGCATTCGCCCGCCGCAGAACGTCCAGCCCCTGCCGCACTTTGTCCTGCACAGCCGGACTGCCCGAGGACGGCGTGGGGTCGGTCTCCAGCTCCTCCCAGAGCTGCCAGCCAGCCGCCAGCAGCTCCGCCAGCCTCTGCCCCTCCTCGGCACCCTCCGCCATGTTGGGCTGGCAACCGGCTGCCAACAAATCCCTTCCGGAGCTTAAGAGCGACTTGCCCCGCCCCGCCCGCCATCTTGTGAGGGCAGAGCGAGAGCGCCGCCATCTTGGTGAGGGCACAGAAAGGGTGCCGCCATCTTGGCAGCTGCGGCTGAACTGAGCGGCAGGCGCCCGGGGTTTGAACTGCTTGCTTAGCAATATCGCCGACATTTAACAGCGGATAAGGCAGGCAGAGGTTAAAGATGGGGGTTTAGGATGCGATAAACAAACAAATAAAGAGAAACTGACAGAGGTGAGAGTTAGCTTAGACACTAAGAAGTTGTTCTTCCCTGTGAGGGTGTTGAGGCGCTGGCACAGGGTGCCCAGAGAAGCTGTGGCTGCCCCATCCCTGGCAGTGCTCAAGGCCAGGCTGGACACAGCTGCTCCAGTGGAAGGGGTCCCTGCCCGTGGCAGAGGTTGGAGCTGGATGAGCTTTGATGTCCCTTCCAACACAAGCAGTTCTGTGATTGTTTCTATGATGTTGGTCCCTTAGAAACACAGGAAATTGACCTAAACGTGAGAAATGTAATAGTAATTCCGGGCCTGCTGGAAGCACTCAGACTCCCAAGAATGAATCAGTTTATGCTGTTTTCTTCATACCCACTGAGACAGGTCAATAAAAGTCACTCACAAGAACTCGAAGAGCTGTGGGTTTAGATGCTCGCTCAGTGTGCCCTGAGGATCCTGCAGTGCTGTGGCTCCTGTCTCCTGGCAATGGGAGCTGCAGCAAGAGCTGACTGTCATTCTGTGCTGCTCCTGCGTGCCAGGCAGGAGGTAAACAGCAGTGCTGTGTCCAGCAGTGTGATAAGTTACGGGTATTGTGATTGGTAATGGACCGGGGCCAGGAATCTGCAGCCTTTTGATCTGTGCTAGCATGCTTTGGCATACCCAGTGATTGCAACCAGCTCACTTTCATCAGAGCAATACCCCTCTCAACACCGCACATTTCACCTTCATGTGTATTAGTTAAGAGCTACAGTACACCAATCACATCATCACCCTCTGTAACCACAAAGATTCAACACTTCAGCAGCGCTTGTAAGGATCAGAGCAAAAGAGACTGCTGGAGTGAACTCCTCCAGTGTTATCTTTAGTGTTACGCAGAGACTGTCAGAGCACTTCATAGATCACCCTCCCATAGGATATCTATGTTTAATCTTTAGCAAACATCTCCTTAGGGTGTTCTCCTCAGAGACCTCCACCTCTCAGAGGTGTAACTGTGAGCAGGTTGATGATGGAGCAGTGCATCTCAGCTGCCCTCTCCTGCCCTCAGAAGTAGGGGTGGTAGGAGTGGAGGTAGTTTAGACCCAGGTTGTCGGAGGCAGCATAGGGCAGGCCTTGAGCAGCACATTACCGCGACTCACCAGGGAAGTTAGACCAAAAGAAGAGGAAATCCATGTGAAGACTGGTTTCCTGTGAGCTGTAGAAGGCTCTCCCCCTAAGACCCAAGTGGGTTAGCAAGTTGGAAGCTCCTGAATCTCCTTGCTAGGAATTAATCAGCCCCTTTTCTGTCTGCTGTCCCAGCTGTTCAAGAATAGGTTACATTTATACCTTGGGAGCCTGAAATAAGGGTTAGTGACCAGATTTCCTTGCAGCCTGCTCTTCTGCACATACCCACGTGTGTTGTTCTCTTCCTGCCTGAGGTCTACCTGGCAGGGTTTTGAGCTGCCCTTTCTAATTACAGAGTTAATGCTCTCAACACAAGGGAGAAATAAATGCTTCTTTGGAAAGCATAATTACCCAGCAAGTCCCTATTGACACCACAATGGGTCTCAAGCTGGAGACTGCAGGAATAGTAGCTGTGATTAGTCCCACTGCATGTGAAAAGGGGGAGTTCCCAAAGCATTGGCAAGCTGGGACCAGTCTCTCCCATTCCCAGGTCTGCCAGATGTCTGGGTGCCGCAGGTTTTGGGCATGAAGTCAATGTCTAGGGGTCAGCCTCAGCTTCTGGACAGGTCTTACATTTCCATCTCCAGACATGAAACGTGCCTGTGTGCTTTTCATTATAGAGGTAGTGAAACCCACCACCACGGTATACTGCATTGGATGCACATGTGTGGAACATCTGGCCATGTACATCCAGCAGGCTTGTCTGGCGCTTCACAAGAGCTCCAGCATGTTAGATGTACATCAGCCTTCCTGGAAGGTGTTAGAGCCTCTGCACGTTGTCCTACAGCACACAAGTGTGACTCCAGCACTACTCCAGCCAGACCGAAGGATGCCTGGAAACTCCATATTCCACCACACAGCACATGCATATTGGTCACAGCCAGCATATACGCAAGATGAGAAAGTCCTTAAAATCTGTAGGGCCCTAGTTCCAGGATGGTGGGAGGATGCTTCTGGGGAAGCCCACTTGGATGGCAAACCCAGGGTGGCACATGGTCCCATGTCAGCTTCTGCCTGGGGGAGGAGACTGTTCTGCTGCTCCCTCCCTGCCTTAACTCACCTCCTGATGGACCTCGCAGGCTGCATCTCCAGGGATGCACAAAGGGAAGATGCTACTACTGAGCGATTCAACAAGGTGTCCAGGGCACCTTGGTGTCATGGGATTCCTCCACTCTGATTGAGCAACTTGCTGAAATGCAGGGTTCAGAGATGGAAGGTATGCCAGCCTGGCCAGCCTAGGGGAAGGGATGGAGATCTGCTTCCCCTCTGAACCTCACACAGCCATTGCTGCAACTCTCCTTCAAGCTATGCCCAAAGGCCCTCAATCAGCAGCGTATTTCCTCCTCTGGTCTTATGACCCTTTACTCACGTATGCTGATTTATCCCTGTCCCTCAGCTGAAGATCCCTATTATTAGTTGCCATCCTTGGGGCATCATGACGTAGCTGAACTCCCCAGAAATAAAGGAGAACAGAGGTGCAAAGGGTTTTCCTTACGTATAAGCTGTCCTCATGTTTGTGTCTTGTGTAAGTGTAGGCACCAAGCATATCAAAGGTCAAAGCAACATCCCCCATATATTTACAGCAGTACAGATGTTGATCAAGAGCTGAGCCCTCAAGCTATGGCCCCATCTCACACCTCCTCCTTGTTTGGCTCAGCTTCCTTTGTGAAGAGCACAGGCAAAAAGCAGGTGGAGGTCCTGACCCATGGTCTGGCTCGACCTGCAGTCCGAGGAAGAAACAGCACACAGAACAGTCCTCCTCCAAAATGCTTACTTGAATACCAGCACTTTGCTGCCCTTGCTCAGATTATCCTCCTGGAATGAATTTAGCAGCATCACTCGAGGATTAAAGAAAGAAAAGGGATAAAAACCCAAACAAACCAGCAGCAAACTCTGCTCTTCAGCAGCAGAGTCAAAAGAGTCCATGAAAAGCACTCACCTTTCTCCAGACTTCATTGTCTGCACTAGTCTGCACAGCAGGGAATGATCACATTCATACTAGCATTACTCCTTTGAAACCCAAATTAAAAGCAGTAGCCAAGAGTAGGCTTTTCAGAGCAAACCCGTTCCCTGCTTCTCACCACATTCCATGTATTGGGACGGTTTTCTTCTATGCATAAACCATTTCAGAGCCATCTCTCCCATGTCAGCTCACAGTGCCAGAAAGTGAGAGGCCTCTGCCTTGGCCATGGAGACTCTGGGGAGTCTCATTTCCAGAAAGGCAGAGAAACAAAAAGCCACGAGACATTGGGAAGAATGGCTAATGACAGGAAAGTCAAAGAGGTAGATCTGTCACATTAGCAGTGGGGCCTGTGAGGGCTGGTGAAGCAGGGGTAATGACAGCAGCCTTCTGCAGTCTGGAGAGGACTGATTGTGAAAGCAGGGCAAAAGCAGTGTGCAACAAGTGTCTGAAGGGCTGCAAAGCCACAACTGTTACAGAGATGCTCTTGGTTTTAGGGGTACTGCTGCTGTCCTTGCCTAGGTTTGTCTGTGTCCTGAAGGGCTGTCTACCAGAACTGGAGATGTTTGGTTGGAAGCAAAGGTGCAGAAGGTTAGAGAAAAGCCTTCTTGAAGCAGTTTCTCTGACATAGTGTTGCACTGACTGGTGCTGGTTTTGTGATAGAAGGAACCAGGTTTTCCCATCTTTCTACCTGAGAGGGTGCTTATGCTAGCCCAGGCTGAGGGAAGGACTCCATGCTCCCCTGGCACCTTCCTGCTGGCTTTTCTGTCCAAGGAGGGTTAGAGAGAGAAAATGCATCCAGTCAGATGGATCCCCTAAACTCCTGGGGCCAAGCGTGGGGTTTGTTCCCTCTCGATGCATTGTGTAATGCCAACTCCTTGCCCTGCCCCTGGGTCCCTGGGAGGCTCTTCCAGCCCAGCATATCTCACAGTCCCGCTAAATCCAAGTGTGGGCCCCGATGACACCACCTCCCACTCGGAGCATTGTCACTTAACTGTCACTTTCCCAGCTCTTCCCTGTTGAGCTTGCAGTGGAGATGCAAGAATCGAGAGGAGGAGAGGACTCTGCATATTCAGCACTTGACCCTGCTTTTTCCCAGGCAGAAACTCAAATGGGACCTCTCTAGGAGAGGATCCTGACATCTCCCCAGGGCATTCCTAGCTATTGTGCCTCCTCTCCTCTACCCCAGGCTATGTGTGTTTGTAGTTACCAAATGCAAATCCCATTTCCCACCCTCCTGGCTGAATCTCTCACTCCACAAGGTCCTTCCCCTGTTTTTTTCTCACCAGCTAGTTTTGCAATGCTCTCTGCAGTTCACAGCCCCTCTAGGTTTCACTTCCCTCTGATCTGGGATGCATAAGGAGGTGGCTATAGGGAAGGTATTTAAGCAATCCTCCTCATCAAGTACCTGCATCAGCTCTCCTGGACACAGGAACTGGAGCTATTTCGCAGCCTGGCAGCTGAAGATTCTCTTTTCCGAGGAATGCTGGCAACGAACCCCTAATTCCATTTTGAAATTAAAACCTCAAGATAGTTTTTTGGCCTTGGGCAGCTGTGATGGAAGCCTTGCAGCTGTGGCTTACTGTCACTTTGGAAAGGCTACATGTCAGCAGCCAGCTCAAGTCAACGGCACATCAACAACTGATAATGATGGTTAACTCACTTGGTTCATAGGCTTCGCCTCTGAGCATTTCAGCTTCCATGTCCCAGGCTTGTCTCAAGCCCCCTTTGACTCTTGACTCTTATTCACTGTTAATCCAGAAACCTGGAGCACATTAAGTGGAGGGGACAATGAAATGGAGGTTTACAATAAAAGCTCATGAATTGATTCCGTGACCCAGCAGAGGCTATTAAAAATGACTGAATGAATACGGAAATGAGTAATCCTACAGCTGGACTTGGGGCTGAACGTGGCCAACCCCATTCAATGCAAACCACAAACAAGCCAAGGCGCATGCAAGCAAACCAAAGCTGCCAGACTCTTAAGGTCATGGTGTGAGCTGCAGGAAGTTGCCCTGGGATTTCCATTTCATTTACCTGTCCTTGTGCTGTGGGTTCTCCTCAGCACCTCTGTCTTTAGACTCATCTTTTCTCTCCGAAGACTGCCTGAACAGGAATCTCTTATCCCATGTAAGTACTTGGCCACATTCCATGCTAGGGGAAATGGGGGCTGTCAGAGCTGCCCTCCCTGGTTCCAAAGACCGTGCTGTTCCCACATGGACACTTGGCTAGACCAGCCCACGTTCACAAGGATCTTAAAACAATCCTGGACTGCCTCAGCTTCCAGCCACCAGTGCTGAAACACAAGAAGCTGTATTCCTTGCTGCCTAGTCAGAAACCTGAGGAAGTGGGCAACAGAAACCTTCCAGCAGGTTTTCCATATTGGGTTCAGTAGCTGAGGCTGAGGGATACCTGTAATTAAAGGAAAACTTGGGCCAAGGAGCAGCAGAAAGGGTTAAAACTGAATCGGTCCCCTGAGGCAATGTAAGGACACAGGGCTTTACACTCTCCTTACAGCCTTGCTTTCTCTGTGGCCAGCTGAGAAGGAGGTGGAGAAAGGAGGTCATCCTAGGAAACATGCCATAGAGAGATAAGATAGAATACATTTATTTATAAAACACACACCAGAATCCCACTTACATTAAGTACAGAGACTAAAGGTTCATTCTTATTTCACCAGTTGCATCCTCTCTCCAGGCCAGAGTGCCAGCACTCCTGGTATTAAGGGAGTAGAGAAGGAGTGGGCTGAAGACCTTAGTGGTCTAAACAAAAGGGCAGGACAGACAGGCCATGAGCATGCCATGCACTGAGTAGGCTTCCACCTCCAACAGAAGCTCAGAGGGCACAAGCCTTGTTGCTGCAAGGCTGCTGGGTGCAGTTTTGCCATGCTGCCCTGCTTCAGGACCACTCCTGTCCCTAGATGTGGTGGCTATCTTCAGTTAGCACTGAGAGCAGCAGTAATCTCAATGCAGGTCATAGGGAGGATCAGTGAGTTCTGTTTCCTGAAGCAATAACTGGTCCTGCGTGTGTCAAGCCTGGTCTTCATTTCAGATGCTGCAAAGGGCACTGGACCAGTGTTTGCCCCCGAGCAGGAGCAGTCAGTTGTATTGGGTGAGCCCACAGTGGAAACCTACCCGCGGAGGAATTGCCCTCACCCAAAGCAGCTTTCTTCCCCTGCAGCCTTCTCCCAGTGGACAACTCGCTACCCCGTTTCCCATCCATCACTCCTGGCTTTCAGGCCACTGTCAGAAGCCTCCTGCAAAGAGACAATGGCAGCCCAGACTCCCCATTCACCCCTGGAGAAAAGGGCCTGTGCATGGGGAGTGATAAATGGTTTGTCCCCAGCTGGAGATGGAGGGTTGGACACTCCTGATCAGCTGCAGGAGGGCAGCCCTTTGTCTTGCTCTGGAGAGGTGGAGCAGAGGTTGGCCTCCAGCCTTAGGCTTCCTGGCATCTCTCAGTCTGAGGTCTTCCGTGGTAATGCTGGCTCACAGGCTTCCTGCATTCCCCCTTCTTGCCACAGCTCAGAGCATCCCTCGTGATTGGTGTTTGGTCTCCATCTGTATCATCTCCAGAGGATAACAGTGCAAGAGTCCTCCTACCTGCCACAACGCCTCTGGTGTTACTTACAGACATATCTCTCCACCTTCCGCCGACACTTCTTGCACACCACATAGCAGCACCAGTGATATTTACAGTGACACCTCTCCACCACCTCCTCCATGTAGGTGTTGTAGCCACGGCCACAGCACATAAGGTTGCAACTGTCGCTGCCCACGGAGGTCTTGTTGCACTGCCTGTCAAAGGAGGATGCACAAGTGGGAGCTGAGGGAGCATGCCCATGGAGGGTGCTGGCCACAGCTATCTGCCCAGGCCTCCTCCCAGAGCTCACTTGCCCATACCAGGTGGCAGTGAGATGCACAGGTCTGCTTGCACACTGGGGTTGATATCGGCTCGTGCTGCTGTGGCTGTGTTTGGGCAGCTGTGGCTGAGATTGGGCACACTCACTTGTGTATCATGCTGGGGGCAGGAGCTCCCCATGGAGAAGGAAGGGTGGATGGCCAGGACCAGGAACTGCTGTTACTGCTAAGTCTGACAGGACTGTAAAGCCACAGGCCTGAGGCAGCCCTGGCTCAAACTTCAGGTTTCCCCATCCCTCTAAAAACTCCCTGCTGCTTGGCAGTTGCTCCAGAAGGGAGATATTTGGGAAGCACCACAGACTCCAAGGGCTGCTGAACCGTTCTGGTTACTGGCAGACAGCATCCAAAGGTGTGCAGGGAGAGGAGGCATTTCCCTTTCTGAAACTGCAGTGGATATATCCTGTGCTGGAGAGTGGGCTGACAGACTTTCAGTGAGGGCTCTCCCTTTGCCTTTACACCTGCATAGCTCTGTAAGAATGGCATCTGCCTTCCTACCCTCCCTGGGGCTTTGAGATGCAAAGAGTTCAGAGCAGTCCCTGTGCCCTCCCCATTGAATAGGGGACTGCCCATCCACACCAGCTTCCCAGAGCAGGATGATGGTACAGACACTAATGAAATTAAAGGCTGAGTTAGAGTACATTTGCAGCAGTTTCTTACCTATCCTGTGTCCCCAGAGATCCCAGGTGGAGATTTGGTGTGCAATAGTCAGGAGAGTTGATGAGATAAACCAGATCTGTCTCTTCCATTGGCCTGACCTCCATTTCCTTGGGTATCAGCTGCTTCCTGGGCCCTATGAGCCGATGGGTGACCTTGATGGCTACCAGGTACTTGGACTTGAGATCAGAGGCTATTTCATCCAGCTTTGCCAGTCCCTTCCAGCAGGTCTTCACCGAGCAGGAGCCTGAAACACCATGGCATTTACACTTGGTATCCAGGGAGTCACTCAGCACCTGCAGAGGACAGGAAAACAGACTGATTTGCTTACTCTCCTTACAGCCTTGCTTTCTCTGTGGCCAGCTGAGAAGGAGGTGGAGAAAGGAGGTCATCCTAGGAAACATGCCATAGAGAGATAAGATAGAATACATTTATTTATAAAACACACACCAGAATCCCACTTACATTAAGTACAGAGACTAAAGGTTCATTCTTATTTCACCAGTTGCATCCTCTCTCCAGGCCAGAGTGCCAGCACTCCTGGTATTAAGGGGGTAGAGAAGGAGTGGGCTGAAGACCTTAGTGGTCTAAACAAAAGGGCAGGACAGACAGGCCATGAGCATGCCATGCACTGAGTAGGCTTCCACCTCCAACAGAAGCTCAGAGGACACAAGCCTTGTTGCTGCAAGGCTGCTGGGTGCAGTTTTGCCATGCTGCCCTGCTTCAGGACCACTCCTGTCCCTAGATGTAGTGGCTATCTTCAGTTAGCACTGAGAGCAGCAGTAATCTCAATGCAGGTCATGGGGAGGCTCAATGAGTTCTGTTTCCTGAAGCAATAACTGGTCCTGCGTGTGTCAAGCCTGGTCTTCGTTTCAGATGCTGCAAAGGGCACTGGACCAGTGTTTGCCCCCGAGCAGGAGCAGTCAGTTGTATTGGGTGAGCCCACAGTGGAAACCTATCCCTCTCCTTCCCATGAGCAAACGGGCAAATGTCTTGTGCTGGTTGTGGGGAGGGTGCAGGGATGTTTTGGGGGGGGTGGGTAGCAGTGGGGGGTGTCTCTGCAAACACATGGAACTCTGTTTGAGCCAATTAGTCGCCTCCTGACTTTAAGGACAGCATCCCAACAGCCTGGCTGGAGTCTGCTGCCTTACATTAGCCACCTCTGCCCCCCAGGCTTGGTAAGGTGCCTGAGCTGCAGCAATGGGGTGGACGCGGTACCCACCTGCCGACCCACTGCACTGTTATGCAGATTCATGGCCTTGAGCGCTTGTGTCCCCAGCTTGCTGGATTTTAAGGGGCTGTCAGCGAAAGCGGCGCCGAGCTGGAGGCCATAGCTCAGGTTGTCCCCACAGCCACCCCATCTGAAGTCTGGGCCCGGGACCTCTGAGGGGACGGAGCCACAGGAGCAGAGAGGGAGCTCTCCCATAGCACAGGCCTGGGCGATGGAGTGTGTGATGGTGGCGGCGGCCAGCGCGTAGACAAAGGCGGATTCCCGGGTTCCTGGGAAGAAGAGGGGGAGATGCCCTTCCTCCCTGCCCAGCCAACACTCCTTGCAAGGCAAATGAGGCTGGTTTATTCTTGCAACAGGATATACCCAAGTCCCAGTGTTTTTAATCTGTGACACCCATTATATTATGTATTATATTGTATTATATCCCCTGCTCTCTCTCTATCCCCCCCCCCTTTTGTTTTGAGCCTTCAGCAGCTTTTAGTTTGAAATGCAAGTTACTGCCTGTCAGATGGTTTAAGTTGCACAAGATTAGCACCAGTGTATGGCAGTAAGTTTTCTCCAAAACACGTATCTAAGGCAAAACTGAGCTCTATCAGCTGAACAGCAGTGCTGCCTGCCTGGACAGCTACGTGGGGCAGAAACTGGAGTACCAACACAGCAGATGAAGGGTCCTTTACCTCTCAGCAGGTCAGGCCCAAAGCTGGGTGCTTGCTGGATGGAGGAGCAGTTCCACCTCATGTCTGCAAAGGTCTTCTGGCAGCTGCTCTTGGTATGGCGGGCGGCCCGGATGATGCTGGGCATGACCTCCAGGTTCCTGCGGCACATCTGGAGCTGGTCGGGCACCAGCCCGGCGAGCAGCCGGCAGTGGTGGCTTTCATTCCAGGCCACCCCGCTGCCGCTCTCCGTCAGCCCGCTGTGGGGAGAGGATGGGTGTCAGTGGGGTGGGGGGGACCACGGGGCACCCAGCCGGAGAGGGAGAGCCCCAAAGGGGAGGGTAAGGGGAGGGGGGGATCCCCTTTGGGGCTACTACTCACAGCCACTGGATGGCCGCGGAGAGCCCCAGCTGGCAGAGCAGCGCGGCGGCGGCCGTGGCGAGGCGGCCCATAGCCGGGACCGGGGCTGGGACCGGGGCTGGAGCCGCCGGCCCCTTTATAGCCGCGGGCGGCGCGGTCCTGCCCCCCGGGGAGGGGAACAAAGGCGGTTTCGGTGCCATTCACAGCCGGCTGGGGCCGGGGAGTGGTGGTGGTGGGGGTTCAGTTGTTATTAGCAGCGCCTGGGAAGTGATGCGGAGGTGATGGGGAGCTAGAGGTAAAGCGCTACCAAGTGCTCAGGTGCTGCATACCCGTCCGTGCTCCCCGCCCCCGGCTAGAGATGCAGCACATAACAGGCCCCCACATTCTCACCTTTGGCATCTTCAGGAGAGCCACTGGGTCAACAAAGCAAATACACGAGTCTGCTCAGCATGTAACAGCGCATCTATGGAACAGGCTAGCAGGAATCACAAAGGGAGAGCATTAGTAAGGGACAGAAGGGATTGGCCCAGCCTGATTGTAATTTCTGCTTATTTTCTCTGCAAGAAGCTTTAAAAAAATACATTTCCTTGACCCAGAAAGAGTGAAAGTCTCAGCTGGCTGCCTCCGGAGCCCAGAACAGCCAGGATTCTGCAGTAACCAAGACTCCAGATGTACGCATGGCAGTCAAGGGTGTGGACAGTTCTCACCAGTTTGGAGCAGGCCAAGCCAGAGGCTGTGCTGGGACTGCATGTGGGGAAATTCTGCCCCTAGACACCAACTTCACAGCTTCAGCCCCTTTTCTTGCACAAACCCCATCTTGCTGAGGTATGCGCAGTCAGGGCATCCGCAGCTGCTGGGGTTTCATAACTGCAGAGAAAAGAGGGTGAGCAGAAAGAGACATGTGGAAGGGCTCTCAGCACGCAGCACACGAGCACATTGCAGAGTAATTGTGTTAAAGCAACCTCTCTCCTGCTGCAGGAAGGTGCTGAGCTGCAGGGCCAGGGCTCCCTCCACCGCAGTCCAGTCTGCATCCCTGCCGCTCAGACTTGAGAAACAGCCCTAAACACAACACACCCATTAGAAACCATCTGGTGTGAGCAGGATCTAGCTCAGCATGGGGCTGTCTGTAGCTTGTCAGCACTTCCCACCCCGCTCTATAGTTGTCATTGGGCTTTCTGTTGCCTCCAGCACCCCAAAGTGCATGGGGGCAGGAGGGTCAGCTAAAGAAAGCACTTGGCTTTGACTCTGTTACTGAGCTTTGCAGGTAAGGACTAAGCGCTGATGTTTAATGCTAATTCTAGATTCCTGAAAACAGCATAACCAACTTCCACTGCAGTTTGCCTCTCCAGGCCAAGAAAATGAGTTAAAGTCCACTGACTGTCTCACAGAGAGCCCAAAAGGGGAGTTTGCCTGGTGCTGTGATGTCGTGGTTTAAACCCAGCCACACAGCTCGATCACTCACTCAACCACCCCCCCCCTTTCTTGCCCTCCCCTCCTTCCTCCCCGCTCCCGGAGGGATGGGGAAGGAGAACAGAAGGGATGCAACTCCCATGGGTTCAGATAACAACAATCCAGTCACTAAGGTACAACACAAATCCCTATTGCTATCACCAGTAATAATAACGATAAGGAAAACAAGGGAAGAGGGTACGATACCACCTGCCGAAAACGAGCCCGACCGGGAAGTTCCCTCTCCTTCTGGGTAACTCCCAGTTACCCCCTGGNTACACCCTCCCAAAACCGAGCCCGCCCGGGAAGTTCCCTCCCTTCCTGGTTACCCCCAGTTACCCCCCGGGCATGGCGTGCTATGGTATGGAATACCTCTTGGGTCAGTTTGGGTTCTGTCCCTCCTTCCTCCTGGCCCCCCCCCCGTCCTCCCCGGCAGAGCATGAGGCTCACAAAGTCCTTGGTCAGGGCAAACATTGCTTAGCAACAACCAAAACCATCGGCTTGATCAGCCTTGTTCCCGGGTTAAGTCAAAACACAGCTACTAAAGAGAAGAAAAACTGACTGCAACTGCTGAACGCAGGACATGCGAGCAAACAGATGGGTGCACATCCATGAGGCANGGCTTGATCAGCCTTGTTCCCAGGTTAAGTCAAAACACAGCTACTAAAGAGAAGAAAAACTGACTGCAACTGCTGAACGCAGGACATGCGAGCAAACAGATGGGTGCACATCCATGAGGCAACACCGGGCATGGGTATCAGCTGTAGAAATGCCCGTTTCATTGCAGGGACCATCTTACAGCTGGCAGAGGTGATGCAGCCAGGAAACTGGTGCCTGCTTGGACAGGAGCTGGCCTGGTGTAGCATTCCCATGGCTTGCACATGCTTGTCATGAGGTGTATTTGTCCGAATCCCTCCAGTCCATAAGAAGAAAACCAAGAGCACAACCTTGCTGCTGTGAAGCCCTTCAGGAAACAGGTAGGCTGATGCTCTCCCACAGTGGAAGGTGGCATTTGAGAGGCAAATCCAGCTGACACTCTCTTCTTTTGGAAGCAGTCATAGATTGGAGACCTCTACTTAGGGCTTTCACTTTCTCCCTCACTGTGCGACTTCCCCTCTCACTAGAAGGTGCTTTCCCTTTACAGGACATAACTGGGTGGTTCGTTAGCATCCCCTCATGGCCTCCTTTTGACTTGTTGTCATGTGCACTAAAACCAGGACATGCACTTTGAATTGTTGACCTTCCCAAACCGCTCCTTTGGGATGAAAAGGCCAACGTGCATTGTGCTGGAGCAATGGCCCATGAGGAAGGGTCCTGCTAGGAAAGCGCTGAGGTCACTCCCAAATCCCAAGCAGAGTTACAAGGGGCTTAATTATAGGACGGGGAAAAAAGGAAGAGATGGATCCCTGGAATTGGTTGGCTCTGATCCCATTAACCTCTCTCTCCCTTATGCCTGCGGACTGACACCAAAGGGTCTAAAGTTATGGCAAGCTAAGGAATGATTTTTCACCATGAGTAAGAAAGACACAGAATAAAAGCAAGCTTGCTGACCTGCTCCTCAGGGCGTACAGCTGGGATGTCGCTGCAGAGGGCATGTGGAGGCCAACAACCACCATCCCTGGATCTCTGTTTCAGAGTGCTCTGAGCAGGAGCCTGCCTGGCTCTGGACACCTCACAGGCTGCATTGCCACCAGTGGAATATCGGCGCTGTTTGCTGGGACTCCCTGGTTTAGGGCAAGAGGGGCCTTTTGTCACTGCAACCAGTACTTAGAAAATTATCCCTGAGTGCTTCAGGGTGGGAAATGCTCTCCTTGAGGCAGAGAGCAGAGTTCCCTGCTGCAGAGCTCAAGGGGTAATGCAAGTCTATATTCCCTGGACACCAAATCCTGTGTTTTGGTTTGTCTCCACAATGAGGACTAAATGGATTAAAATAGCAACAGTCTGCCTATTTTTAGGGGGCAAGGTAGCAATGAACATGCCCTATCCTGTAGCACATGCTGCTCCAAACCACTGCAGAGCAAGCATCAGGTACAGCAGAGTCCTCCAGCCTCTGTGGGACACCAGAGCAGGTCCTGCCCTACTCCTGCCTTCTCCAGGCCCGATTATTGCCCTGTGGAGGAAGATGTAAGGGCAAGTCAGACATTAGCTAGTGCAGTTTGTGATCCCCAGCTGTGGGATGTGGAACTCACAGCCTGCTGGAGGTGGAGCACAGGCAGACTCCATCCATCCATCCATCCATCCATCCATCCATCCATCCATCCATCGGGCCTCCATCCATCCACAGCGCACTCATCCTGAGCATCTTTCGCTCTCTAGACTTCCTTACAGTCCCAGACACAATTCAGGCACCCTGACTGTTTCCAGAATGCAATTTCCTTTTCTTTTAGGTCACCGATAGGTGATGCCCATGAAACAACTTTCAGAGAACTGCACTTGGCCTCAAAGTACCTGTGATAAGATCCACAAATCAGCCTGAGACACAAGTGAGTGCGAGGGGTTGGAGCTGCGCTGTGCCATATGGAAAGAGCCAGGCAGAACTGACAGGGATGGGCTCATCACTTCCCAGCTCACCTATCCCGAATGTTCTGCTGGAAAGACCCACTGCACACCCCACTCCTGAGCTTTGAGGCAGGTTCAGTGCATGCTCCAAGGGCCAGAACCAGCCAGCACAGTAGAATGGGAGGCAATTTTCTCAGTTTTCTGAAAGCCCAACTGAGCTGCTCCCTCCTCAGCCCAAAGTCTCCTCCAGCCATTCCTGCTGTTCAAGAAAGCTGATGTTTGTTTCGCTCCAGTGGTTCCTGAGGCTTGGCACTGCTGTCCTATGTACGATCAAACTCGCTCTGGTTCCAGTCCAAGGTGGCATGTGGCAGAGATGAACCTGAGCTCTGAATCTGGTCTGCTTCTACCCAGGGCACTGCAATGAGAGAAAGTCCCTGTTAAGTCCCTTTTACACATCACAGGACCCCAAAGGTGAAGGCAACAAAGCCTGAGAAAGCAGCACCTACTGCTGGGGCCTGATGTTGGTGCTGTGTGGGACAAGGTGACAGCACCCTGGGGCCCTGTCCCATGACTGATGGCTCATTGCTGCAAGACTCCATAGGTAAAGCTGAGGTCCTTTGCCATGAGGTGAGAAACTGAGGTCAGACTGGTCTCACTACAGTGATACAGTTCAGCTTTCACCTTTCTTGAGCCAGTTTGGGCCTGCTGGTACTCACTGTGCGCTGGAAGTCCCTGGTATTCAAAATCTCACCTTCCCAATAGTGACTGTTGCAGATCCTTCTCTTACCTTGACATGAAAACAGATACGGTGCCCACACTTCTCCTTGCACTAAGCCCAAGTGCTCCTTTCACTCTAACCCCAAGGATTTCACTGTTAGGAAATGATATTCTCTGTAAGTTCCTTTTTCACCCTTGGGGAAGGGGGAAATGCTTCAGGCCCTGAGGGGGACATTGCGGGGAAATCTGAACAGCTTCTGGGGGATTAGGAATTTTCTGACCAGGAAAAGCTGATTTTGTCAGTGTTGGGAGGTGCCTGGGTGCTTTCTTGGGCATCATGTGCTCAGCAGGCAGAGAGAGGGCAGCGGCTCAGAAAGCAAAGGTAATCATGTGTGCTGGGCACGTCTAAACAGACATTCCTTCTTCAGACCCCAGCAGGAGGGACACAGGAGCTCCCAGTCCCTCGCAGATAGTCATTTTGCCCTGGGATCCTCTGCGGCAGGGATCCTGCAGCCACCCTGCTAGGAAGGGCTGCTTTGCTGGTTGTTGCTCCAGAGTGTCCCACTGCCACATGTCTGCTGAGGGATGGGGAGGGCTCAGTGGGAATGCAGGAGATGCTAATCCTTCTGGGGGGATTTCTAACGTTATCTCATCAGCTTCATGAAGCAGCCCCACAGGGCCCAAGAAGTGACCATCAGCACAACTAAACCATACAACAGAGGAGTTCAGACAAGAGGGTCAGCAGGCCCTTGATCTCTCCTGAGTGATGCTAAAAGGTGGGCAAAGTGCAAACCCACTGCAGGTGGAGGGGAGGAAAGTCTAGGGTTGCTGTATAGGCAAAGATACTTTCCAGAGGGATGGCCCCAGCAGATACTGGTTCCTGGGGCTGTTTGTCCCCAGGACAGCTTTGTATCCTGATGTGGAACACCCTCCTTCCCCGCTGGCTGTAGGTGCTGTGGCATTCACAGCATCAGCACCCGCTTTGGTTGGTGCTGGCTAAGCACTGGGAGATGGACGTCAGGGATGTCTGACCCCCCGACAGGACATGGAGCATTGTCCTGCCATTGCCCAAGCTGTTCAAATGCGGGTCTGAGTGGGCTTGGAGCTTCAAAACCAAAAGGGACCTGTCCCATGCACAAGAGGCTGACCCCTTCTCTGCTCTGCGGTGAAAGGAGAGGGGCTAGAAAGGAGAGGGATATTGCCACCTTCTGGCCAGTGGTTTTGCTTTTAAAGGCCACTATCTTCCATCCTGGTCCTTGGAGAACCTGGTTTCACCATGCTCCTGCTGGTGTTGGTGCTGGCAAGTCTCACGGTGCAACAAGGCACCTTTCTCCCCTATTAAGCACCCCTCCAGGTGTGGATGGCATCTTACTCTGGGACCTGGAGGATATCAAATGGGTTGCCATAGCCAGTACTTAGTGGGGTTGGAAGGCAGCTGGAAATGCAAGAGCATCTGCGTTCCGAGGGGGTTTGGGAGAAGCTGTAAGAGGAAAAGCTGCTGGAGAGCAGGAATGTGGAGACAAAGCACACAAGGACAGTCTGGAGGCATTTCATAGCTTTACAGGTGCTGGAGCCATGGTTAGAGCTGGGGCAAAGTGGCTCAGGACCATCCCCTTCCGCTGGAATGTGAGGTCACTGTGGGAGCTGGGCAAGGGCACAAGAAGCCAGTACCAGCGTAGGGAACAGCGTCCAGTGACTTGTGACATCCTCAAGCTGCCTCCTATGAAAGGTGATCTTTACCAATCCTCCTTCACAGAAAGGTTTTGCAATGACTGAGGAGTAGGAAAAAAAGCCAGGCTTCCTTTTAAAGCAAAAGTAATCCTTCATTTGATGTCAGTTCCTCTTCTTAGCTCAATCCTTGAAACAACTGCAGGGTAAGTGCTAAAAATACCCCTTCCCCTTCCCTCTGCTGGGGAAGGAGGAGGGCAGGAGGGGATTCCCAGCCTAGGTAAAGGCTTCCCTTCCCCAGCGTGCCCAAGCCACCATGGGGAGAAAGTGCAGCCGTGCTGGTGGAGCTTCATCTGCAGGTGCTGAGCAGAGGGAAAAGCAAGGGGAGTAGAGGAGGAACAGAGTGGAACGCTGGCAAACTTCACCTCCAAACTGCCTGACTGGTGCTGGCTGCCCTGGGGACACAGCCAAGAGGGGAAAGCTCAAGGGGGACTCACAGCAGAGCAAAGGAGACCAGCTGCCCCTGCACATGGAGCTCGCTCCTACGACTAAGCTGATTATTGAAGGAACATCAAATAGTTGTCCTGGATGGGCAAAGTTTCATGTCCCCCATTACATGGCCCCCTTGAACAGGGGCCAAAGAAACCCCCCATACATGGTTTGTTACCCACATAAGCACACAGGGATCCCTCCCCACCTACCATCCCAGCTTGCAACAGCTTGGAGCTTCCTTTTGTATAAGGTCCTACCAGGGGTTCCCATGCCGTCAGAGTGCCCTGTGTCACCTCAAGCCCCTGGTGACCTCAGTGCTCCCCCACCCCACGCTCACCTACCTCATGAGGAGCCACATCCTTTTGCCTGGGAAGGTCATGGTGACGCAGGTGGCGGTGGTGGCACGCTGTCATGTGGCACCGACGTCTCTCCGAGGAGGCAGGGTGTGCTCCCTGGCCAGCTCCCACCACGTCCCAGAGCTTGTGGATGAGATCCCTGCTGCAGGCAGGTGCCTGGGAGCATCCCATCCCCTCCGGAAGTGGGGGTTGCTGGTTCGGGTCAGCCCTGGTAGCTTTGCCCTGCAGCAAAGGATTGCTTTCCTTTAGTGAAACCATCCTCTTTCCTCTTTCTGATGTAGTGGTGGAGTCAGTGACCTCATCCCGGGATGGATACTGAGAAGCAGCCTGGGGGTGGTGGGGACCTGCAAGGACTTGCTCCTGCCAGCTGATCTTCTCCAGAGCCACCTACACATGATGCTGCCTTCCAGCTTCACTACGGCCATCCAGTGCCCCACAGCTGGGACCAGGGACCATGGGTCTGCTTTGGAGTTCAAGCTGTAAGAGACAGATGGTGATGCTTCATGTGCTGCTGGCAGCCCTGACAGTGTCCAACAGCAGGCAGCACACCCTGTCCTCAGCATCCCTGGGTAGCAGGGCTGGGGGATCCAGCTGCAGAACATGTGTCCACATCTGCACCCCCCTATGGCAGCCTGGGACAGCTCAGGCAAGCGGTGCTGCAGAAGGCATGGGAGATGCTGGGAGCTGCTTTCCCCATCTGGCCCCTGCCCGTCTCCTTTGGCTGAAGGCCTGTGGTGCTGGAGGGCTGGTGGCAGGTCCCAGCCTGGCCAGAGCCCCACCAGAGAGGAAGAAAGTGTCATGAATAACATGCCCGACCTCACTAACTGGGCTAGAAATAGCTGCCAGGGGAGTTTTGTTGAGTCACGTAGCAGAGGCTGTGGCAGTGAGTGATAATGGAAAGCAGCGGTGGCTCAGCCCTACAAATAGGAAGGACGTAGAGGGTGATGTCCCAGAGGTGACACACTGGGACAAGCCACTGCCACCAGCCTCTTGTCCCATCTCGAAGCTGCAGAGCAACTGCTGCCTTAGCCAGGAGCATGTAAAAGGCACCCTGTTGTGGGAAGCCAGGCTGTGGTTAAAAGGACAGCGGTTTTATGAGATCAGCCACATTTGGGAACGTGTATTGCAGCAATATCAGCAAAAAATAAATGAAACTATGCTTTGAAGAGCTGTTCTGCTGTGTCTGTGCATGGAATGGGACTTACCTGAGCTCTTTGGGTGGTGAAAGTGAGGGCAGGAGCTGCTGGGCGGAAGGAGGGAAAGAGCATTCTCCGCTACAGTGGTTTCATGCCCTGCAACAACACAAACACATTACCTTGCATTATCTTATAAGAGAGTTGAACGGGTTTAGGCTCTCCTGTGCTCCTTCTAAACACAGAGGGTGAGAAGTGCTCTCCTTGCTTGAGGAGCAATACCTACCAGCTAGGAACCAGGACATTCTTCAACTCTTGAAGCAGATAAGCTCCAACCCTCATCTCTGTGGAAACAAAGGGGAAAAGGGGAAAAAAAAAAGTGCCCTTGAAGTTAGTGCAGACAAGGTAATTTCCACACGAGTTAGCAGAACAGCTGGCTGGAAAGTTTTGATAAAATCTGGTTTTTTTTGGGTGAAAACGCAGATCCAGTGAAATGTGGAGGCTTTCCACTGGAAAGAATGAGTTTGGCTGCGTTTCTCAACGAGGGTTCACTAGAAAATTTGTAAACGGTCACAGTATTTTAACCACCACTGATGTGTTTTTCTTCAGACCAGAATTTACAGCCCTGCTGCCTTACAGCTGTACAGGACAATGCATCATTTCGGGCATCGTCTCTTTATTTGTTTGAACTTCAATATTCTACAGATCTTTCGCCCTCATTTTAGATCACGAGAAAGCTCGAGATGCCAAGACATCCCTAGGATAAGGAAACCATTTCCTGTAAACCATGGGAAGCTCAGCCTGGGGAGCGGTGCAGAACACAAGACAATACCCCCTGTACCACCAGCCAGGACCACAGCCGGGTCTCCCTGGACCTCGTGGGTAACTTGTGATGGTTTCTGCTGGTGCAAAGGCAGGGGCAGGGTCTAGGCCAGCCTGGTCACATCTCGTTGTCCCCTCTGCCAGCACAAGCCCCAAGTGCTCACCCTATGTCCTGCTCCTGGCCAAGCTGGAAGCATGCCACTTTTCCTGTCGCTGGGAGAAGGGGGCATTGCCCTTGGAGCTGACATAGATTCCCTTCTTGTAGTCCCTGCGAGATCACGAACTGGCATCATGTTTTTCTTTGAATTGGGAAAGCACATGGACATCAATAAAGATAACAACCCAACATGCCATTTCCTTGGCTCAGTTCCTGTACCTTTGCAACCCTTCTTTGGCCTTGGGGGTTGTCCAGGTTTTGTTGTCAATAGAAGCTTACCTCCCCTTCCCTTGCACTCTGGCAGCCTCCCTGTCCCTTAGCAAGGTCATCATCTCTCTTCCACCTCTCTTTCCCTAAACTTCATGTACCTCTGGGAGCCTTCCCTGCAGGGTAAAACCAGTACCAGGATACTTTCTCCTGGTTTTAGTATGTGCTTTAGCAGATGCTCTAAAACCTGGAGAAAACTTTAGGCACCAGCAGCCCACTGTCCCTTCATGGGTCACCATCAGCTGCTGCTGGTCTGTAGGGACAGAGCACGGCCTTGTATCAACAGTGCTGGATAAACACGGCTCTGGAGCAATCGGGAAGCCCAGGGCAGTACCTGGCACCAACTGAGCACCCGGCGTGTCCCCAGACACCCATCTCTGTGTGACTGCAAGGCTCCAACTCTTCTCAAGCCTTAATGCATGGAGAATGCTGGTGGAAGCTGGTGAAGCAGGAGCACAAAGAGCAGGACATCCTATGGTGACATGCATGGAAAGTACAGCCTGCCAGGGGGTTTAAATGAGGAACAGACCACACAAAATGTACCAGAAACACCCACTAAAGGCAAGCAGCATTCTGAGCTCTGGCCAGGCAGCCCCAGAGAGTGTCCCTGTAATGTCCCCAGGCGCCTGGGCTGGGGAAGAGGGCTGGCACAGACTTAGGGACTGGCCGAAGCTGCGCTGAACTCACTTGGTGGGCACGCAGGGAAGCCTGCCCAATTTAGAGGTCCTTTCAGGGTGGTGACATGCAGTACCAGGCTCCCCCCGGGATGCCCCGGGCACTTGCCATGATGAGGCACCGGATCAAAGGGAAACTGAGGTAGTGATAGAAATATGGTGCCATCAAAAGCGCTGGGAGTCCCTTGGGAGCTGAATGCCCATCAAAGGCCAGGAAGCTGCAGCCCCAGCAGCAATATGGGCAGCATGGGGAAGGCATAAGTTTTACAGCAAAAATGCCCTTTGCTTCATAGTAAAACCATGATAAGCTTGAAAGAAGAAAAAGAAAAGGAAGTAATTGGGATTTTAAGTGACTTCCAAGCCCTTTTGTGCTCACAGCCTCTCACCTGACAGGTATATGGAGAAGTAGGTGGCCTTGGCCAGCTGGGGACTTTCAAGGTGGAACAAAAGAGATGTGAAACATCTCTTTTCACTGCAGGTTTCACTGCAGCCTTATTTTTATCCCTCCATAGAGGTGGCCCCAGCCACTGAGGTGCTGCTGTCATGGGGGATTCGCACCGCTCTGCTCTGGAACGCTGGACATTCACACCCAGGACACACAGCCAGTCACTGTGTGTGGCCCAGGAACATCACCATGACAACAGTCATCCCACATCACCGGTACAGCTCACCATCACCATCCTGCTTCTCCTGCTGCTTCCCCCCCCCCCACCGGTTTTAAATACTATCACTATGTGGATGAGGTGCTCAGAGGGTGCCAGATGCACCAAGGACCATGGCTCTTCCAGCACTTACCCTGTGATGGGGACTGAGCTGTCACTGCTGACTTGGGAGTCCAGTCACATCCTGCACCCACCTTGAAGGGCCAGTGCCCCAGCATCAACCCCAAGCCTGGTTTTCTCTCCTCACTATCTCAATGGGTGGGTACAGGGTGGATTTTCTTCCAGCACCTTCAGCAGTGCCTGGGGTCATTTTAAGCCCTGCCAATGCCACAGCACTGTTCAGGTGACAGCCAAAGGCACAAGAGAGATGTGTAGGATCCTGCAGAAACCCCCTCCACACACCAGCATGTGGACCCACCACTACACTGTTCCCTACCATTGCCCATTCTTCACTGCTGGGCTGGGGAATGCTTTTGGGAGGAGGAGCAGGTATTTAGCCAAGCTATTTAAATCCACTTAAAAGGCAAATGGTGACTGCTGGGAGAGCTGTAAAAGACTCAGGTGGCACCAATGGAGACAATTCCATTTCCACAAGCAGAGTGTGCTGGATTCAGTGCGAGCAGATGAAACCAACCAGCCCAGGCTCTGTTTCTTGTCCTAGGTGATGAGAGTGTAGGATGGCAGGGCAGAAAACTCACCCACAATTGCTTGTAGTGTGTTTTATTTCCCACAGGGAACAGAGCAGACGGGGGTACCTTCCTTCTCAAGGAGAGGTGGTCCAGAAACTACCTCTGCTCAGCACCAATCACGCTCCCTTTATTTGGTTTGCAAAACCGGTGAGGGGAGGACACCTAAAATACAATAATGTTATTAATATTATTAATAACAGTTAGAGTTGTGGCCGGTTGCAACAGTTCCTGCTCCCCAGGGCTGGGCTACACTTTGGTGACACTGTCTGCTGGCTTTGCCTCGCCTGGCTCCTCTCGTTTGGGATGGTGGGGGAAGACCCCCACGCTGTTGCTCTGGAGTCCTACAAACCCCGGTGACTTCTGCCCTTTCTTCAGAAGGCAGCAAGCCCCGCAGCTGAGAAAGAAAAGGCTCATCATGACCACGAGCAGAGCCAGCGAGCCCATGTCCTTGGGGTGTGGACAAAGCCACCGAGGGCTGCTGGCTATCTTGGCTGAGAAGTTCCTGCTCTCGTCCTGGTAGGTGCAAAGAGCTTCATCCTGGTCCAGCACACGCACACCAGCAGCCCACAGTGTGTCCAGCCAGGCCAGTGAGCAGCAGCTGAAGGGGTTTCCAGTGACGGACACGTCCTTCAGGCTGTGGGACCAGCTCATGAGCGCCGGCTTTTCCAACATCAGCAGCCGGTTATTGCGAATGTCCAGGCTTTCCAATGGGGAGCAGAAAAGACCTGTGGGCAAAAGGCTCAGGTTGTTGCCTGAGAGGTCCAAGACTCTGAGCTTGCCCAGGCAGGGAAGCTCTGCCTTGCCATCGTCCATCTGGTTGTCCCTGAGAGAGAGGTTCTGCAGGGAGAACTCCAACCCTGCCAGGGCTTCCTTAGGCATGAACAAATCCTTGTTCCCTGACAGGTCTAGGGAGAGTAGTGAGGTCTGGTTGAAGGCATAGGGCTGCAGCCTGGTGATGTTGTTCTTATAAAGACTCAGATGCTTTAAGTGGCGCAGGTTGTAGAAGGGAGTGCAGGTGCCCGTTGAATTCCCCCCCTGGCTCTCACAAGGCTGGAGGCTGTTGGAGCCCAGGTTGATCGTTTCCAGCTGAGGCAGAGAACCAAAGAACCAGGGTGGCAGCATGCGGAAGGCGTTGCCATGGAGGTCCAGCGAGCGCACGGACAGGGCAGCGTGCTCCAGTGCTGCTGGCGAGGGGCCGCTGGGCTCCATGCCGCTGGTGAGTGACTCCCTGGCCACATCCTGGAGACAGTTCATAGCCAGGCTGAGGCGATGCAGAGAGCCCAGGCTATGGAAGAAGGTAAACGGGAAGAGCTGCAGCTGGTTATTGCTGAGATCCAAGTCAGCCACATGGGCCAGAGCAGACACGGTGTGCAGGCTCCTGTTAAACCTCGCCATCTCCTTGTAGTGCAGTACAAACTCCCCCGGGTGGCGTGAGCCTGGAAGCAGGGAAGCAATAAGGTTGTTGGAGAGGTTTAAGTGTGTGAGAGAATGGACGTTGGGGAGCTCTGGAAAGTAGAGCAGTCTGTTATGGCTCAAGTCAAGCACTTGAAGCAGGTAGGGCTCCGCTCCCTCCTCCGAGGCGAACAGCTCCAGGGCATTGTGGCTGAGATTTAAAACTCGCAGCTGCTTGAGGCTGAAGCCAGAGATACAGTGGAGGGAATTCAAAGCCAAGTTCACCACCTCCAGCTCGTCCAGAGCCTCAAAGACTCCCTCCTGGATTTCCATGATGTAGTTATTGCTGAGGTGGAGCTCACGCAGCCGCGGTGTGCTCCAGAAGATCCCTGCCAGCAGCCTGGTCATCTTGTTCCTGGAGAGGTCCAGCACCCTCAGCCTGGTGAGGTTGCGGATGTACCAGCCTGCCATGTGGCTGTCCAGGTTGTTTGCTGACAGGTCCAGGACCTCCATGTTCCTGAGCAGACGAAAGGCTCGTCCATTGGCGAGGTAATTGCGGTCGAGGTGGTTTGATCCCAGGAGCAGAGAGTGCAGCTGGGGCAGCTGAGCCAGGGCTGTGGATGACACGGCTTCCAGTTGGTTGAAGCACAGGTCCAGGTGCTCGAGCTGCTCAAACCCCAGCATGGAGCTGCCTGACAGGTTTTGGATGAAGTTGTTGGAGAGCTCGAGGTGCTTCACCCCTTGGCCAAGCTCCTTTGGAAGCTTGTGCAGGCCAACTCCTTTGCAAGACACCTTTGTGGGGCTCTACAGAGAGACAGGAGAAGCCATCAGTGTGAGAGGGTCTGCAAACCACAGCCCCAGCCAAGCCAGCTGCTGTCCAAGATGGGCATGAGCAACATGAACATGAGCACAGGTCTCCTTCCCAAGCCCAGGATGGGAAGGGAACAGACCACCTAAAGCTACCCCTTAGAGACAAGAAGCTTTTCCCCAGGGCTCAGGTGTGCTTTCACTGCTGAGTTGTTTCTGAGTGCAAGAAGGAACATCAGCCTCAGCCCCGCAGCCTGTCCTCTCATGCATCCCAGCAAGCGAGATGGGCACAAAACCAGCATAAACAGTTAAGATGCATCAGATTGGTGGGGCAAACCCAGCCCCTGGAGGGCTCTGGAGCAGCCCAGGGACTAGTCCAGAGCATCCCTGTCCTGTCTGGGCAGAGGAGGAACTGACACCCCCTTGGCAGGGACTGCTGGAAGGTGCTGCTGGCATTGGCAGGGACATGGGAACAGCTGGGGGCCAGGAACCAGCTCAGAGACAGGAGAGCAGAGAAGAAATCAAAGGTAGGAAGGTTCGAGATGGAGGCTGGAGGGAGGTGAGAGCCATAGGGAGTGGATGCACCCTGCGCTCCACAGAGAGATGCTTCCAGCCCTGCTTGGATCCAGCAGTGCTGCTGGGGCCATCCCAGCCCAGGGGATCCTTGGAAAGTCACCTTACCTGCTGGCACAGTGTGGGTCTGAGCCTCACCTCCCCGCTAGACTGGGCTCTGAGAACAGATGGGAGCAACCAGAGCAGCAAGCATCCTCTTTCAGCCAGCCAGTGTTCAAACAAGAGCATGTTGGTCTGTGGGCACTGCCAGCCCTGTCCCACTCCTCCAGTGCTCTCTGGCGGGCTGGGCAGGAGCCAGGCTCTGTATAAATAGGTTTCAGGATGGGACAGGGGAAGGAGATAATGCATGTGGGTGTTTGTATCTACGGAAGTGGGAAAAGAAAGACATAAGATTGCAGAGGGGGAAAAACAGTGCAGAAAGCCACAGGGAAGGGAAAGAGAAACATCAGGACAGGAGGAGGCAGGGCTGCTCTGGTGCTCAGGTTGTCGGCTGGTCCAGACACCGATATCAAATGCTAGGAGGCAGAGGTGGTACTTGGGACAGCTGAGAGTGTTCGGGGGAGTTCCGCTGCATGGACCTGGTTCTTCCTCCAGCTTCCTCTGCCCTATGCCAGGGGCAAGCTGTGCTCTGTACCTGCTGTCCCAGGGCAGCGGGTGAGATCTTCCCAACCATCCCAAGCCAGGAACCAAGCTCCGGGCTGCAGCCACCGGGGATCACCACGGGAATCCCAGCACCTTGGGCTGCAGGTGAGCTCATCACAGGGAGGCAGAGCAGGTTCCTCTCCCTGCGCTGCAGAGGGGAGTCTCCTGCAGCATCCTGGGGTTTACCACCTGATCCCAGCAGGATGTACAATCCTGGCACCCCCCTTCGTCCTCCTCTTCCTCCCCAGCAGTCCGCTCTGCTGCAAGAACTGGGCTCCTCACTGCCACATCCCCATATTCCTCCAGACACAGAGGATGGCTGCTGGGTCATCTCACCCAGGCCAGGAACCAGATGGGGACTTTGCCTGTGGCAGCTTCAGGTGGTATCTGGGCTGCCAGAGGGATTGCACAGGGATTTTCTGTGGTGACATCTCCATGTCACTGTGCCACCTGATGCTGACACGCTCCCTGGGGACATGCTCTGCGCATGGTACTTGCAGGATTTTGACTCAGCGTGGCCAACTTCCTCCCCATCCGAAGGTGCATCCCCAGGCTGCCCAAGGATGTGTTTTGCTGCAGTTTCAGCTGTTGAGCTGTTGCTTTAGTCCTAGATGTATCTGGCAGGCAAAACAAAAATAATTATATATATGTAAAATATATATGTACACACTTACATGTACGTATACATCTGGAGAATGAAGCAGCCTGGCTTCTGCTGCTCTGTTGCCCCTTGCCCTCCTCACTGCTGGCAGGGGTAGGGAGCACTTTGTCACCTCCAGGATGTGGTTCAGCCTTGAGCGAGACCAACGTCAGCAGGCAGCCAGAGCACACCCGACAGTGACAGCGGCCCAGCTCAGCCCAGAGCCCAGGGCTGGTGGTTTAGGGTGGTGCTGTGGTGGGCTTGGGCTCTGACAGCAGCCAGGGCCAGGGGCAGCTCTGAGCAAACAGCCCACGGCTGTGTCTGCAGGCACGGTGGGGGCAGCACATCTGTGCAGATGTGGAATGTGCAGGCTCTGGATAGCGAATCACTGACCGCTGGATGAACCTCCGTCTCCAGCATCCCTCATCTCCTAGCATCAGCCAAGCACGGAGCCCCAAAAGCAGAACTTGATGCAGGGGAGGAACCACACCATGCAAGTGATGCAGCCCCCAGTGCCTGGAGAACCCTAGCCCCTTCCTCTCTGCATCCTGAACTGCTGGGCATGGCTCTGCACGGTGGGCACGGTGCTTGAAATGAGCTGAAAAGTCCCTACTTTTGAACAGAGACTTCGGTGGAGAATCCCTGGGCATTGGCATCCCAAGGCTGTGAACTCCCTTTGCAGGAGCACCCAGCAGAGTGAGCTGGCTACAGACCTAGAGTCATCTAAGGCACCCTGCAAATGCCAAGAGGCTTTTCATGGACCACGCTGAAGGCAGGACCAACCACACAGCACAAACAGGAGGGATTTGCTCCTGCAAATCACAGGGCATCCCGTGCTTCTTGCCTGTCCTGGCTTCCACGCTGGCTCCTAGTTCTCCAGGGTGGTCTGTTAGAGATAGATGCCCCTTCTCAGCCCCTAGGCTTTCACGTCAAAGGTCAGCAAAGGATGGATGAAGGAGCAGCAGGACAGAGGCTTGGTAGAAGAAAGGATAAAGACATTTGCCAAACATCACCAGCTGCACTGTGGGGTGACAGACGCTTGCTCCCAGCCTGGGCATTATAAAGGTAGAAGGGTACCAGGTTATTTAGGTACATCATCTATACTTCTTCCCCAGTAAAGTTGTGACTGCAATGCTGTTTTCCCCTGACTTCGTAGAGCAGCAGGGAGCCAGGAAGGCAAATGCTGAGCAGGCAGCAGGGGACCACTGCCTCTCCTTGGTGGTGATGGCCACAACAGCTGCATATCAAATACTCCCCAAAGGATGGAGATGCTTTGCCTTTCAGCTGTGCCCCATTGCACAAGCACAGTCAACACACTTTGCTGTAGTTGTACAGCCTTTCCAGAGAAACTCCTGGTTTGGCTGGGGAAGGACGTGCCAGTGAGTACACTGAGATCAGGAAAAAGCTTTATTTGCAAGGAAAATATTGACAATTTACATAAACTTACATCCTAATTTATATACATTATGTATATTTTATATACAGATAGTGTCTTGAATAAAGATGTCGAAGCACAAAACAGCATCAGTACATCACCGTGCAGCTCTAACAGGTAAGAGGAGAGTTGTGTCTCTCTGCCCACAACTCCTCTCCCATTACGCTTTTGTTGGGGAGTCTGAGATGTGATGAACATGGGGTTGGGGGGGCTCAGGCTTGTGACTGGGGGCAGCCACAAAGCTCAGCTACCGTTGTCCCTTCTGCTGTCCCCCAGAGCCTGCACCAGGACACCCTGGGGCCAGCGCCACCAGCCTGCAGCAAGAGGGAAGGACTCCCTGCACTCCACCAACTACTGGAAAGAGGGGAAGAGACATGGATCAGTGGATGCACTGTGCTCATCTCCCCCCCCCCCCCCCCCCCCCCGCCCGCGTGCGTCTC
>NDXB01012178.1:34211-105889 GCA_002631895.1 Agapornis roseicollis
TGGTCCCTCCCCCCCCCCCCAGCACAGCTTGGGTGCTCTTTTCTAAGCACCCAATGTTGCTCATTCAGTGGAAGCACAGTGCCAAGTCTCCTGATGGGGACAATGGGTGGCAGGGAGACCACAACTGCTTACCTGCATAAGAAAGGCGCTGGAGGGAAGCAGAGCCAGTTTTGGGTAGGGAGCCACGACCTAAAGCCTTTACTGAAGGGAATTGTCTTTCAAAAGGGGCCCTGAACACAACAGCCTCCCTAGGAAGCATCTGTAGAGAGGAGCTTGGGAGAGAGAGGGGTTTCAGATCTGTTAAATACCCATTAGCTGCTCGCCACATTTCTGCAGCTGGAATCCAGTCGAAAGCTGGGCAGCAGAGCCAAGGCACATAGGTAAGAGCAGAGGCACTGGAGAGGAAGGCTGGCACACGGGAAGCCAGTGGGGACTGGTTTTGTGTGCACCATCCCAAATACACACATGTTTGTCTATAGATGAAGTGCTTCCTTCCCTGCCAGACTAGAAGCTGAGATACCTCAAAATTCAAACGCATCAGATGGAAAGACTGGAGCAAGGCCCTGTTCTTGCTGGAGTTTGTTAGAACCTGCCATAACCATCTTCCTCACGCTCCCCCGAGGATCTAAGCTGGTTCCAGGCCTGTTGGGATCCAGGTAAGAGGAAAAGGCATCAAAGATGGTGGGGCACCATAGAATCATAGAATAGTTTGGGTTGGAAAGGACCTTAAGATCATCCAGTTCCAACCCCCCTGCCATAAGCAGGGACACCTCACACTAAACCATGGCACCCAAGGCTTCATCCAACCTGGCCTTGAACACCACCAAGGATGGAGCACTCACAACCTCCCTGGGCAACCCATTCCAGTGCCTCAGCACCCTAACAGGAAAGAATTTCTTCCTTAGATCCAATCTAAACCATCTGGAGAAGCATCATACAGAAGAATCAACACTACAGCCTATGTAACCTGCACTGTAATGCTTCATTAATGAGAACTTGTTGCTAAAGAAGCCAAAGGGTTTCAAGCACAAGGACTCTCCATGGGTGCTACAGGACCGGTGATCTGCCCGCTCATCCCAGAGATGAACATCTCTTGGTACCAAGGCCACCTGCAGGCAGGTATTCTCTGCTCTCCAACACCGTCTCCAACTCGGCTACACTGAGCTCACGCTTTGGTGCACCATGAGCACAAGAAAAACCCTGTTAACACCTTCCATGGAAGGAACCTTTCAGCTTCTCTCCCTCATCCCAGGAACATGCCAGAGAAGAAACTTGACAGCGATGCATGGGGCTTTCAGAGAGAGAAGAGATTGTTCCTCTGCCTCCTCCTGCCCATAGCCATAGTCAGGAGCTAATCAGAGATCCTGCCAGTGGGGGACAAGGAATGCAAACTCCGTCCATTGCGCTTTCCTAAGTCACTGTGTTATTGAAGCTTGCCCCTAAGACTTGCTGTTCAGGCTGTATTCTAAAGCAATTCTGTTAACGATTTGCTTGATGTTCTCACTATACACAGTTGTCCCAATTCATCCTTGTCAGAGAAGCATGTCCTTCTTAATCCATTTTAAAGGAAATAAACCACAAAGACTGGTTAAGTGAAGTGCCCCAAAGGCTCTTGCTAGTCCAACATGTTGAGGCTAGAAAGGAGAACATACTGAAAAAGAAATAGCAGGCAATTTTTCATGCAGTTATTTTACAAACTGCACGCCTTCTGTGAATAGCGAGGCTGTAGCCAAAGCTGGGTGCCCCCAAGAAATAGTTATCTCCCAATGACTGCAATACTTGGCAAGTGAGATCACTCGCTACGGATAGGGAAAAGCAAACGGAGCCAAGAATGCTTCAGTTAGGGTGGACCCTCTGTGGTTAGATCAGTGGCTACAGCACAGCGCTGAGACACGTCTGCTCTCATGTCCCTCCAGGTGACCACGGCTGAGCCACCTCTGCTCGGAGATGGAGGGTGTCACTTCGGGACTCATCCCGTTTGCTACATAGGCTGAAACTGCACGACCATCTTCAGCTTTTAGAGGAAAAACCATGCTCTGAAATGAAATGCAGTTAAAAAAACACCCACCCAACACAACCAAGCACAAGCCAAGGCATGACACAAAGGAACAATTAGCGCTTCAGCCTCTTCCTCAGCTCAAACACATCTTATAGCTTTAGGTCTCCCCAGTTGAGGGGAGGTAATGGGAGAGAGTTGCTCAAGAAGCCAAAAGAAACAATAGTGTCCCAGCTCTTCTATTAGTCACCAGAAATCGAGTTATGACTAGACTCAGCAGGGCTCAGAGAAGAGAAAAAAGTGGTGACTTCATGCTGGACCAGACTTTTTAAATAGTGCCTTGTTTTTGGTTTGCTAGAGACTACATCAGCACTTACATAGAGCATTTTAGGCAGTTGGGTGCCAAAAGGAAAGGGGGGGTGGGAGGAAGGGCAAAACCCCACATCTGAAAGCAGGACAGTTGCTATTAAAACAGAAAAAAATATTCCTGTTTGAATATTTTATTCTTAAACATGACAAACTTCTTCAGAGTGCTTTCACAAGGACTTGTGTCTACGTGGCTCCAGGAAGCCTGTAGAAAGGTGTTCTGGTTTGCAAGATGTTCATTAAAAAGACCCCCAAAATCCCCCAAACCAAAACCCCAACAAAACACAAATTGCTGTAACAGCAGCAGTACTTTAAGGCAGCCCCTGTCAGGGCAAGGTATACCTCTGGGGTAATGGCAGGAGCTGAAAGTAGCAGAGGCACTGGAACCGGTCATCAGCATTTTCTTTGGGGCTTGGTGACTTCTGGAATGTGGAGGCAGTTTCCTGTCTGCTAAGCCTGCTCTATTAAGTATTCCTCTTCCTCTCACACTTACTTCTTTTTGCAGCCTGCTTCCAAGTTCTAGGCAGAGGCACTTCGCCTTCTTTGCTCACACTCCTGAGGATGAATGTAAACACCACTGACTTATTCACCTCCCTTTGCACCCTGTGGCCATTCCAGTCTGAACTGGGAAGGCAGAAAACCAGAAATCCCCCTTCCTTCTTTCATTAGCATGCAGAAGCAGGAGTGCCTGGACAGGACAATTTGGACATTAGTCTGTCTTCTCCCGCTACCACCTGGGATGCTCTTGCTAGTGCAACATAAAAGCAGAGACCCACACAACTCTCAACAAGCCTCGTGTGAAGATCACAGAGCAGAGTATCAGTGCAGTAATACTTGAAATACTGAGACAAGGCAGACACAACAGCCTTTCTTCCTCACAATGCTTTTTGATCCAAGTCTCCATGCAAGTCACAGAAGACAATTGTGCTTCCTGCATTCACAGACAGGAATAAATAGCTCTGGATCAGTTTTCTTTATGGCCGGATTACAGAACCCCCTGAAATACTGATAGGCTTATGAACAGCAGCACTGTGCAGTTCTGTGAGTATCCTTGGACATGCCAAGTTCATCTAGGATGCTGGAGCATCTCCTAGGCGTATGGCCCCAAAGAAAGTTGTGTGCTTGCTCATGTTGATGGAGATGTCAGCATGGACCATTTTCACAGCAATCTTCTGCCTGGCTTTGAGGAGGCAGACCCCAGCTGTATAGCAGGTATTGAAGTTGGTCTTGCCGGTCTCAATACTCCGAGTGCATTGCAGAAAGGGCTTTTCATCCACCACCACCTCATAGCTGGCAAAATCTGTGAAGTTTATGTAGTATACCTGATGTGAAGCAGGAAGAAGAAAGGTGTTAGGGAGTTATTTGTGCACACAGAACAAGTCCACATTCCTTTCACGGGTAAATGTATGTTCCCTCCACTAACGATCCTTTCCTTGGCCCCAGGACACCTATACTCATGGGAGATTGACTTGTTTGAGGTAGAAAGAACCCCAAGCCAACCAAACATGAGGAAACTCTGTATTCCACTTCATGCTAACACTAGCATGCAATAATCCATGAATCCACGTATCTAAGGCTGAGCTATGCATGCTTGCTTTAGACCCTGCTTATTACAGGAAGAATCACAGACCTGCAGAGGCCTAGTTACAAAAATGCATGGACAACCCTATCTGCTACAAGCAGCTTTTCATCCAACAAGCAGAAATATTGTAACTGAAGTCCTCTTGCACTTACCTGGCCAGTCCTGCTTTCTGGGTCCCATGAGCCTCCTTTAGTGCTGACATCAAAAATGCCCTAAGATGTACTGAGAGTTGCCTTCTTTGTAATTGGACTTGAGGTGCTTTCAAAGGCATAAGCTACTACAGGGAAGACACTCTCCCAACCTCCACAGCTTGGAAGCAAATGCCCTTGTAGTGTTTCTTAGACCTAGTGCCTAAGTGCCTGTGACTCCATTAGTTGTTACTTAAGCATCTCCCACACACTGATTCTGAAGAACTGTGAGATGCATGAGAAAGACCTGCCCAAAGAATTCAGTTCCAGGGAGCTGCTGCTTCCTGATAGAGGAAAACCAGCATCTGCCAGATGCATCTGCCAGTTCTTCTTAGCCTAAACCCTGCAACCTCAGAAGCTACACAAGACTGCTTCTCCCTTGGCAGACTACAAGGGAAGCACAACATTGTGGCCAACAACTAGCATTAAGCCAATTTTGCTCAGGAAACAATTATACGTTGGCCCTATACTAACATAGAGTTAGTTTTCCTGTCCCCATCCAAGCTAGACACGTAACCACTTCCACAGAAGAGCACCTAAACTGACACCCACAGCCCACTTTATCAGACTTGGTACAGTCCCCAGTAGGGCTGCCAACTGAACAGAGGCAAATCATAGGCAGGAGGTAGTAGTAGAAGCCTGGAGCAAAGTGGAAGCTGTTTAATTGTGGTTGTTACACAGAAACCCTCTTGTCTTGCTAAAATCTGTCCCAGAAACTGGACATGTTTTCCAGCCTAGAGCTGGGTGGACACCCTGCATTTCTGGAAGGGGAGAGCTCACACTCCACACCACTCAGCAATTCTGTTGAGAGACTGCAAGGCCCTGGGAGCAGTGCATTACATGACAGTCCATCTCCTGCAGTTTACTTGAATGGGGAGAGGAAATTATGTCTCAATTAGCTGATTACTCCATCCCAATGCAATAACTTATTACTTTGTTTACCCTTCTTACAGAAGCAGGTCAGTACATCCGTCGTTGGTACCAACTAAAGCAGAGCTGAGCCATCCCACGGCACAATGGGGTGCATCGTGTCAGTCTGCAGCTACACAAAGTAGGTGGAGGCAAAATGGAGTTACCTGAGCTGGAGTTTGGCCAAGGCAGCTGGGCTGAGAGTCTTGTGCTTACAAAGAGTGACATGGCTTCAACATGATCACGAGTAGCCAGGGTTTTGGTCTGACATCTCTTTTAAAGCACAGAGCCTAGCATCCTGCCGGGACCCTTGTTCTGCACACAGGCTTAGATGGGCTGGTGAAGGACTGCACAGGCAACATGGGAGAGTGAAAAAAGGCATTGGTGGCATGTGAGGACTAGCTGGGTGCTTGCACATGTGTTTTGGGAACTAATCTCTTGTGGCTGGTGTCACGGTGAAACGTGTGACCTTGCACTCCGAAACTTAACATCTTTCTCCAACACACACCTCCTAGAGCACGAAGCGGTTAAAAGTACATACAAGTTCTTGGCATTTGCTAGTTGTCTGGAGCCCTCTCGTGGTTCATGCAAGGCTTCCATTGGAACACAAAAATAGGAGTTAGGCCTAGGACCGTACTCACTTCTACCTGACTATAGATGAAGTATGTGCCGTCCACCAGTACCTCCAGCTCCCCACTGCGTGCATGCAGCTTAAACACCTTGGGATTCATAGTGATGCGAGACCAGTCATTGAGGACTCCACCTGAAAGATCTCAGTATGAGAAAATGGCAGTCACTCAGTACCTGTCAATGAAAAGTGCAGGAGCACAGAAATACAGTGACATTGCAAGGCTTCATACACAACAGCTGCCCCAGATTCAAGTTGAAAAGTCAAGCCACACAGTAAGAAAATCCCAGAATTAAAGACCAGGTTGGACTCCCCTCCATAGCTTCAATGGCATCATCACTTGCTGACACCCATTTTGTTCAGAGCCAGCACAACTGGTTTACATCTCTGTTGTCCTTGACAACAGTGGTGCTCCTCATCCTTGAAAATTCAGCATATAGCCTTCTGTACTACACTGCATTCATCCCCTTGCCTCCTCCTGACACTAAGTCAAGCTTACTATCATATTTGAGTGTTTCACAGGCCTGAAAACATGCTCTCAGTATCATCCCCACTCTAGAGCAGAGACACTCCAGCACATTCAAATCAATCCTGCTACTGTGAGGCTGCTTGCTAAGACTTTTTAATGCACCTGAGAGGCCAGGAGCTGATTCTTCACACTCTTTGTGTATGTTCAGCCACTGATCCCAAATGACTTACAGCAGCTGTGATTATAACAGTGCTTCTCCAAAAGCATCTGTTCATAGCCCTTGTAAAAGCTTTGGTACTGGTGACTTCTCTGTTATCATGGAAGAAACTCTGCAGCAGAGGCAGGACCAGGATCCAGTTCTCCAAGAAAGACCCTCCACTGGCATCACCCACCCTTGATACCATTAAATCTCTTCCTCTACTTCCCATCTCATTTATCCCCCTTCCCACACCTCTCTTCCCAGCTTCCACACTAAATAAAGCAGAGCTTCAGCAGACAGTGTGCTGAAAACCACATCAACAGATATGTCCTTGAGGACTGCAGCAAGGCCAGGATGACAACAGTGATTCCTTATAGGAGTGGGACTACATGTGGACACTCTGTTAGTGCTGCTGGCCTGGAAGATGCTCTCAGCAGAAGTGTCATGACACAGCCTTCACCTTCACTCTATGCCTTGAGCTCATCCCTAGAAGAAAATTAGTCCTTACAGCAAGAGGCAATAGTGTTATGGGGAAAACTGTGCGCAACTATGGGACTGCACCATCTCTCAGGACACATCTGCGCATGGAGGCCAACTTAGGGTTACACAATTGATTTTAATTCTGGTATTCCTTGACTTCAATATTCTTGACTTTGTAACTAGCATTACATTAACAAATGCTTTGTCATTACATTTTTAAAAGCCAAAACAACAACAAAGTACAAAATCACATCATCTCACACCACATTAACCCTTAACTGGGGTCCTCACTCAACATGGACAGGGATTTACTGATCCATCACCCAGTCCTCTGGCACTGGAGCAGATGGACTAACTCACAACGTGAGTAGGCCTCTGTTCTCTGGACAAGCCAACAAGCAGATCCAGAGGACACACTTCACTACGAGCCCTGAACAGAGCCATTCTCTCTAGATGCCTTGTTTTATCAAATGCAACTCTCTTCCTCCCAACCTTCGTCTGGTTTTCGCTCCCTGCCCCCAGTCACACACCAGCCAGGCCGTCAGCTGGGCAGCATTAATGGCTCACAGCATCAGATTGTTCCCAAGCAGCAGGGAAGGCCACTCACAGGGCAATTCCCACTCTTAGAGAGTAGCATAGTCTGTAAACATACTGGCTTCTCGTTAATAAAGGGATAATTACTTTTTGAACGTAAGCAAACCAGCATCTTTTCCATTGTATTGTTCCTGGGAAGGGTCAGTTTCCTTTTTGTTTGGGGGAGCTTTTCTCCACCCCGCTGTATGCATGCTTCCATAACCATGAGCAATTTCAAATGTCTGCTGAAAGAGAGAAACTGCCTTTCAACAGAAGCAGTGCCCAGCCCTCCTCATCCCATGCACGGGGCACAAGTTGGCAGACAGGGGGTCCTTCAGTCCTGCCCCAACCCTTGCGCGCTGCACCCCTCCACGTCTGGCATGGGGGTACATGCCCCAGGGCTGCTGCCCACATTCCCTTGGGAGCTGCACATGGTGACTTAGGCAGGGGACAGCCAGCTCCTCTCCTGCACAGCCAGACATTGTGAGCAGGGAAGCAGCAGCTAATGAATGAGACCCAGCTGTTGGCAAGAAGAACAGGAACTCGAGCAGAAATTGGACAGGGATCTGGGAAGGAAAGAGGAGAGGAGAGGAAGGAGGTGCCTGTGGACGTGAATTCGCTTGGCAGGACTTGAGCTTAAAAGCTTAAAAACATCGTTGGTGGGGGTAGAGATGCACAAGGGGCCATGGAGGCTGCATGTGTGCATGCTTGAAGTGTAATGCAGGAGGAGCCAGTGGCCATGCACCTCTATCTCCTCACACTACAGCTGTGCTTTCCTCCTGCCATGAATTATTGGGACCATGTGAGAACACAGGCTGATGGGGCTAAGGCAAGAAAAGGATACACTGAAGACTTTAAATAGAATAGAGTGAGAACGAAGGCTGGCCATTGAGGGGCTGAGGAAAACTAATGATATGACAGCAGGCTGAAGAAGGCACAACATCTGACTGGAGGTCAAGGAGAAGGGAGATTCAATGGGACAGGATTACTGGGATGTACAAGGTAGAGGTCAGCTGGGAGGTGAACAGGAGAGCAGGTGAAATGGGCATGCAGACTCAACAGAAGACTTCTCTAAGAGGGTCTGGGAATCAGATTGTCTCCTGGGGAGGCCAACAGCAGGGATAATCAGGGAGTGGTGTTGCAGGATGGATTTAGACCCAGCTATGAGGCTATGGGTGTAGGATGGGCTCTTTTCAGTAACGGCCAATATCATGAGATCCTTACCATTCTTCACTTGGATTGCTGAGCCTTGGCCTTGGAGGTGGACCACAGCTGGCTGCAAACAAGAGCACAGGGGTTGAAAATCAATAGGATACTGCATCATTTTGCGGTCATACAACACACCTCCACAGCCCTGGTGAACAGTACAGAGGCAGGACAGTACCTTGAGATCATCCACGTTTTTCATAGATGAAAACAAAAGCTAAGAGCAGCTGACAACAACATGCTGAAGTACTGGAGAAGAGGCGAGAAGCCCAAGACAGATTAACATGGCTTTCTTTTGACCAATGAAATGGATGAGTTCAGTCACTTTGTGCAACTCTGATTTGCCACATGCAGGAAGGGGTGGTTTTTTCCAGAGCTGTACCCCTGAACATAACATTAGCAAACACAGGTGGGTTATGGTTACAAAAATCCAGCCAAAGCTGAGTTTTTCCCTGGAAAGAAGACAAACCAACCTGGATGTCTCTGGAGCCAGCCTTGTCTGTGGCACCTGCAAAACAGAGTTTCACATTATTGAAGAGGAAGCTTGAAAGAGCTGCAGTAAACACTCCTACAAATAAAACTGCTCCCAAAACAACCATGAAAACACCATATTTAACAGGACAACAGTACCAGCGGTACAGGGTGCAGCTTAATGTTACAAAGTGCAAGAAAGACTCATCTTTTTCCTATTTATTCCTGCATTTCTGTCTAACATCATCAAAATTCCCCATCATTCAACCAGTTTCCACCAGAAGGAAAACTTGCACAACCCTTTTCTTGATCAGCAGTGGCAATAAAGCCTCTTGGCTGCAAAGATTACAAGTTTCACTCTGCAGTAACTCAGGTCATTCATGGCATTCAAGCTACATGCTGAAATAGCTTTCCTTCGAAAGCCAAATCTCTATTAAAGAGAAGATGCTTGTGGGCAGCACTGTGGAGTGCTAAGGACCTCATGCTGCTCCTGGCTTCTGATTTGACAGTTCTGAGATATAAACTGAGAAGTCAACCAAGCTTTCCCTTGAAAGCCATGCGAGCTATAGGGTAATAGTCTTGATTTCTCTGAAGATACACTTTTTAATACTAGACTTTTTTATATATATATATACACATACATATAACAAACAATGTGAAACCGATGTGAACTTCTTCTAATCTGCATTTTAAAGAGTTATCAAATTTAGGGAATTTAACAAAATATTTGGCACATGACTCCTTGGAGAAACAGTATGGTGCAGATACAAAGAAACAAAGAAAAAAGAAACCAAGAACTGCAGGAAAAGACCCCATATTTTCATCTGGCTGGTATAGGAGTCAAGCTTCCTCAGTCTGTGTGGCTCCAGGGCTGGCTTTGTGTTACCTTAAGAGGATTCCTGCTGGGAAGAGCCACCTTGCAGCCAGGACACGGATCACCGTCAGTCTTCAGTAGGATGCTTAAAAGCATCTGAGGCTCCACAGGTCCTTGCTGCCTCTTCTCTGCATCCTCATCCAACAGGCAACCCCCGTGCCCAGGGCATCGCACCCTAAACCCCTGCTGCCAGGCTCCCACTGTGCTGCCTGTGGGGCTCCATTCATTTCCCCAGGGACAAGCCCAGGAACACCCGAGTGCTACACAAGGACACTGCACCATCGCCTGCAGGCACTCTGCTGTCCTCAGAGGGAAACCCGGAGCTCTGGTTTATTTGTACAGCACCGGCACCTCCTGCATGCACACAGCGTGCCAAGGCTCTGAGCAGTAAAGGGGATAAGCCACTCACCTGAGGGACCCTGCAGCCCAGGTGGTCCCTGAGGGCCCGGTGGCCCAGGGGGGCCAGGTGGTCCCATGACGGTTGTGCCGGGAATCCCAGGGATGCCGGGAATGCCAGGGGGACCCTGGGGCCCAGGAGGACCTGGTGGCCCTTGGGGACCATTTGGCCCTGGAGGACCAGCCTTCTTACCTGAAAACCAGGAGATTAAATGTTAGCTTCTCAGCATGCCAAGGGTGGGATGGTTTTTTACCTACAAGAAAGCCCCAAGAACAAGGCAGGCAAAAGACTGGGGATGGATCACTGGTGGCTGGAGGGCAGGGGCAAAGAGCGGCACCCAGTTGGCCAGTGTGGGGGTCCCACAGCTCTGCACCATGAGGACAATGCTGCCAGCAGGGCAGGAACAGCTCGCTGCTTTGCAGGCTCCTTCCAATGGATATAATTACATTTAAAGAAGGCATGTGCACTCTCCAAGGCCTCCCAAGAGATGGACACTCAGACGGTCTCTGCCCCAGAGCTCTGGCTGCAGCTGTTCCATGGGTATCCTACTCTTGGCACAGGGCTGGGGGTCCTCAGGCAAGGTTGGGACAGTCCCTTTAGATCAAATGCGTGCCACAGTGCAGCACGGTGAGAGGTGAAGCGTTGAAAGTGGAGGTGAACCACTCTGCACTTTCTCAGTTCTCCGTTCTTTTTGATGGCAAACAGCTGCAATCTTTTCTACCTGCTGCATATGTGTGCATTAGCGTACAACTCCCATGGCTTGATCTCCTGTCTGAGGGAGAGAAATGCCTCCAGAGGGCAGTTCAGAGCTGAACTTCAGCATCCATCCCCACACTGCTTGGGGCCGAAGAGACACCTCTCTATGGTGTCATGAGAAGGCATTTGACGTGGGCGAAGTTGATGCTACTATGCCCCAGGATCATCAGATGTGCATTTTGGGCTTTGGATGGAGGGGTAAGGGAAGCACTAACCCAACAAGAAGGATGATAGCACTGACAAACTGCCACAATCCTCAAACACATCTCAGCACGTGGTCTCAGAGGGGGAAACAGCACAACCATGTAAGTGAAGACGCTTAATCCAACTTTCAATCCACAGAGTGGACTGAAATAAGGTTTGAATGGAAAGCCTGACCTGTGCTCTCCGGATGTTCCAGATTCCTGATAGGAATTATGTTATTTTGATGTAGCTTTTAAAATGCAACTCTAACAGTGTTTATGCCAAATGGCTTTACTAACTTAGGCAAATTGCTCCAATTGCTGCAACAAAATCCACTGCAGGACAGAATGAAACACTTTTTTGATGACAGCAGCAGTTAGGATATGAAACAATGATTACTGGAATGGTTTCTGAGTACATTTATGTACTTGTTTCTCTCTTAAATATTCATCTTTCTGCCATGGAACAAAACAAGGAAAACCCCATCTATTTTAGTTAGCACAGAAGTGAAGATCTCCAGATGAACACTAGCCATGAACAAGGACACATGGAAATCAGCATAGGACAACCATGTGGTTTAGTTTCACTGTGCAAAAAACTAAGTTAAAGTAAGCACAGACAATTAAAGCAATGCTGGTATCCTGCAAGGATGGGTTTCTTACCTGCAACCAACCATTTGCAGCAGTATTTCTGCCCAGGTTAGTAGCTGTGCCTTCTAACCTAGGCTGGCAACAGGCCAGCTTTCCTCTAATCCAGCGATTCCCCTCCTCCTTGGGATAACGACATACTTTGGAAACCATCACCATGAATCAAACCCCTTACCTATTTCCCCTAAAGCACACTCGCTAAAGTCTTCTCATTCACATCCCCTTGGATGGCCATTGCCATGAAGAATTTGTATGCAGCAGGTCAGGAAACCTGCTGCAGTCACTCCTTGCTTTCCTACTCAAGAGGGATGCTCATTACAACTGGTTTAACTGATCTGTCTCAGAAATGGGATCTGATCTACCTCAGAAATGGGATCTGATACTAAATGGGCTGCTAGCTTAGTAGTAAAAACAACAGTTTCGAACTGTGGCCTGTCTCAGCCTTTCAACTGTGACTTTGGAGTTTGTATCCAAGGATTAAAAGCGATCTGATGTGCTGTCAAAGTACCACAGACACACAAAGCTCAGCTGCTCTTCCTGCCACAGGTCATGGTGGTGGGCAGGACCAGGAAGGTCTCCTGAGGGATGCAACAAATCGCTGACCACCTAAGGCTCCTGTTAATCACGTATACATTAGGTGCAATAGGCAGTAAGCAGTGAGTTGACATGGCACATGTCAACTGTGCTTTGCTGTATAGGCTTGGCCGTGAGCATGCAACGCGTATCAATGCCTGTGTGAGCCCCTCAATGGATTAGGCTTCAGAAGCAGCACATCCCCAAGCCAAGTACACAGCTTCTGCACTTCTCATACCCTACAACACATTGAGATCACACACCATGTACAGATGGTGACAAGGAGCACAAAGGGGTAATCTGACTGTGTTTCCCTGGAATCAAGACTGCAGTGTATTTGTGCTTACAAAGCAACTCGGATCCTCTGACTCACTCATGGTCTTGGTAGCAAGTAAATGTATGACCAGAAGCATTCCCCAGGAGTCCTACACAAACAAGGATGGCATCAGACACCCCATGGAAATACAGGTGTGCGTCCTGAATAGACCAAGTCACAACCAGTCATTGATAAGCATTTAAAAACCCACCCAACTACATTGCAAACAGCTCGAAGAACCTAAGGAAGTCAAGCCAAAATATCTGTGGGCTGACCAACACTCAGAACAGACACATAAAATAATACTTGTGAGGTTAATACACAACCAGAAGTAAGATGCAGAGGATATCTATGCTGACTTTGATGGGTTTGAGGGAGACCCCAACTTGGAGCAAGATGCATGGCAGGATAAGGAGGAAAGCTAAAGCTGTTTCATTAAAGACAGCCTGGCAAACAGTGGCTCCTGAGAGCTGGTATCTTCATAATTACTTCAATACAAGGTAATAAATTTGCTAGTTTTTAAAGAAGGCTCTAATGTGCCCTGTGCTCTGGCTGTACAGCCCTGCCATGGCAATGTGGGTGCAACAAGAGCAGCTCATGGTCTGTGCTGTGTAACCACGCACCACGTTACTCCCTATCCTTCCTGCAGAGGGAACCTGATGTTGGTTTCTTCTTTGCGATGGCTAAAGAGAAGTCAGAGCCGGGTAATACAGGCACAGGAAGGAGAATGAAGTCAAAACTCAGACTTACCCTTTTTCTTGTTTTTCACTGAACTTGGACCTGCAAAGAACAGAAAACAAACCCTAGTGAAACCCCGTGAGCATTTCACCTTAGAAGATCCCCCCCATCAACACCCATTGCTCCAGAGCTGGAACAAAATTCACAACAAAATCAGTAAGCCAAAGATGTAGTCTCTTGTTTTCTACAGACCATTGCTGTGGAGGTATGATGATTTTACTGGTGCCAGATCTTTACCCTCTCTCACATTAGCAACCCGTGGCTGGTACAATGCAAGTGAGCGAGTTTTGGTGGGGACCTCTACCCTGTATCGCAAAGATGAGTTAAACCACATGCCTGGGGCTAACAGCAAAGCTCCAATGACAGATGCTTTTCAGCCCTAAGCCAGACCTTTACTCTCAGATACCGACTTAGTTCTGGCTCTGCCGAGCACTGCTCAGAGTTTTGCCCAGGGATTTGCTGTACGTATCCCTCTGATGCTGCTGGTAGAAGCACAGCACATCAAAGCTTCACATTGCAGGAATCCTGAGGCTCAGCAGAAACCATTCAAAACTACAGTCCCTAAATAGCAGATTACGTTTCAAGTGGACAATGGATGCATTTATGGTCTGTGCAGCCGTACACAAATTGTCTCTCTTGGCTTGAAATCACACAGCTGAACATTTAAAGCTGACACGCTTCGCGATGAGGGCAGGTTAGAAGAAAGTGAGCACAACACAGCTCTCAGCTTAGAGCCGTAACCCAAATACTTGTGAGCCAAGTGGTTTAAAACTAATAAAATGCTTACAACAACAAGAGCAAAGGATTAGCATGAAGTGGCTTTTTAAAACAATGAGAATACGAGCCTCCCTAGCAAGAAGTGAAAATATTTATAGTGAAGCTGAAAAACTACATTGCTTTTTGAGCAGAAGCTGAAGTGTGAAACACATCCCATTGCTTCCTCCAAAATTAATCATGGATGGGAATGAACTGCAAAAATCCCCAAATATTCCCTTGCTGTTCATCAGCGAAATCCCTCTAAAACCTGGGTTTAAACACACATCGAAGATGGAAATCACCTTTAACTGAGATAGATTTGCAATGAATGGAAGGTAACGAGGTTGCTTCAAGTCTGCAGTGGTAGAGAAAGACAAATTACCAGTTAATACAGAAGTGCCATGTTCCATGGCTAGTTAGAGGAAAGAGGAGAGAAGGACCGGAGAAATACCCAGCAGCCTTACCAATGCCTCAACAGGAAGATTAATTAATCAATTTTAGTTCATTAATAAATTTGCTTCATTAATTAATGCCTACATTCTGCTGCTGGGTCATGGGAAAAATACCACAGAATCAGGAGTGTTGGAAGGGACCTCTGGAGACCATCCTGTCCAGCATCTTGCCAAGGCAGGGCCACCCAGAGCAGGTTCCACATGTACAGGCAGGTTTGGAGTGTCTCCAGAGAGGGAGACTCCACAACGCTCCTGGGTGCTCTGCCACTCTCAACTTAAAGAAGCTCATCCTCACGTTGAGGTGAAACTTCTTGTGTTTTCATTTATGGCCATTGCTCCTTGTCCTGTCACTGGGCATCACTGAAAAGAGCCTGGCGCAATCCTCCTAGCACTTACCTTTGGGATATTTTATATTTAACTATTCTGTGATTCTATTTATACGCATTAATGAGATCCCCTCTCAGTCTTTTCTCTAGACTAACCAGGCACAGCTCCTGCAATTTCTCACCAGAGACACGCTCCAGACCCCTGATCATCCTTGTGGCCTCTGCTGGACCCTCTTCCACTTGCTCCTTGTCTTCCTTGTACTGAGGAGCCCAGAACTGGACTCAGCTCCCAGACGTGGCCTCACCAGAGTTAAGTAGAGGGAGGACGGCTGCCTCCCTCGACTGCTGGCCACGCTCCTGCCAGTGCACTGCAGGACACTCACTCCTCCTGGCTGCCAGGGCACGCTGCAAGCTTATGCTTAACTCATCATCCACCAATACTTGCAGGTCCTTCTGAGCTGAACTGCTCTCTAGCAGGTCAGTCCCCAGCCTGTGCTGGTACTTGGGGTTCTTCCTCCACGAAGGCAGTACTCTACATTTATCCTTCATTAGGTTTATCTCTGCCCAATTCTCCGGGCTATCAAGGTCCTGCTGAATGGCAGCACAGCTGCAGGTGTATCAGCCACTGCCCCTCGCTTCATATCATCAGCAAGCTTGCTGAGGGAACACTCTAGCCCTTCATCCAGGTCACTGATAAACAAGTTGAGTAAAACCAGACCCACTATTGATCCCTGGGGAACAGCACTGACTACAGGCAGTAATCAACTGGATTCTACTCCACTGACCGCAACCCTTCGAACTCTGACATTCAGCCAGTTTTTGATCCACCCCACCATGCATTCTAACCCATGCTTCCTAAGCTTATCTATGAGGATGTTATGGGAGACAGCGTCTCTCTTCCATGAGATGGTATTATCCAATTTATTAGTTCCGTTAATTCACTTTTTCTTTACTAATCTGTATCTTCACAGTATTAAAACACACAGAAAGGCTACCACACAGGTTTATAACAGTGCCAGTCCCAGTATCTTGCCAAGGAGCAATACTGAAGCCAAGCAGCAGATCCAGCACCAGCAGATGAGCTGCAAACCCCTTCATGTTCGGCAAACACCGACAGGCTCCTCTTCTTGCGGTTCCTGAGCTCCTGTGCTGCCGAATGAGCCCCCATCACCTCAGCGATCTCCCGGCCCTCATCTCAGGCACCAGCAAGTTGATAACGTTCTCAGTGCAGAGGCAGAAAACTGCCTGGGGATGTAATTTAAAAGAGCCCAGCCCAGCAAACAAAATGCAAGTGCTGTGTATGTGTCTCTTCAGACCTCAGAGTCACGAGAGTTTATTTCATGTTATATATATCACACCATTAGCGCTATAACCAGAGTGAAAGTACAAATAGCTGCGGCGAGCCAAACACATTTGAAATGGATGGAACCAATTAGCTTCAAAGATGAATGGGAGGAATGAGAACCACATGCAATGTCAATGTTCACAGTCTATATTACAACACACGCATCTGTTCCAGGCACGGCAGAGAGAGATGTTACGGCTGTGCAAGTGAATCTTTCGACAAACACAAAAATACTTCTGACATGAAAAAAACACAGTATTATTAGCCTTGAGAGCTTCTGAGTCTCTGGGGTTTGCATCTGTTCGTCTCCCTATAGGAGGGGGGTGGATAACTTAATTGTAGCAGAGAGCCATGAGGTTCATCCGATACACCAGAAGACTCAATTTTCCTCATCTTTGCTCCAAACGGTAAACTCATCAGCTCTTCAATTTAGTCTAAACTGGGAACAAAGTCTCTTACTGAGTCTGAGAAGCAGAGTGCCACCAAAATATCAGATCTGTATTTCCTTCAGTACAAATGGTGCTGAGGCATAAGGCTTGAAACCTTTACTTGACAGGTGTTGTCCTGTGCAGAGGAGAAAAGGAATAGAAATCCTTTGTGCCATGCTTTTCTGAGGCCACCCCCCAACATTTAAGCAATAAAGCTTGTTGAAGGCTGCAGTGGTTGAATACATCTGACCCATTGGTTATCTGTTAACTGGTGGAGCAGGTTAAATACTTACATGTTAATCAAGCGTAAATCTTTCCCACAACTTCTATACTGCTAATCCCACCTTGCCATCCCATTCCTGCAGTGGCTCCTGGTCTTAAAGCCTTCTACAAAATCCAGGATTACTTAGTGCAGCTTCACGGAGGCCACCAGATGACATGATACCAAGGAAGTTCTATGAGGATACATGCTTTTTCCCTCTCCAAGATGCAGATCATAGACAGATGCACCATGTTCCTTTGCAGTATCAAAAGCCTTATAGAAAAAACAAGTTACAGGATACCTACTGCTGGTACAGAGCCCACAGGATCTGCCATCTTCATGTAGAAGGAAACTGGTTTGACTTGAATATTTCTCCACTGACCAACGTTGCCTGCTCCAGCTCTCATCACTGCTTTCAGGGCCTTCACTGCAGTGCATGAGGGTTCATTCCAGTCCCAAGGGGATCTGACAGCAGCCCAACCAGTCAGCTCTTCCCCAGCACCTCTTTTCCCTTCTTTGTAAAAATAACCTCAAGTTTGCTTTCCTGGACTTTTCCTGCTCCTTGTGGTTTCCTTTAAGTCTCTGTTGCAATGTACTAGAGATCAAGGTCTTGGTCTTGATTGCTGGTATTAAACATGACAGCTACCCAAGCACAGCTATTTTTCTCCATATGTGCCTGTGCTTGCCTTTTGTGTTATTTCCTATTAATCCCACCTATTTCCCACCTCCTTTCCACATGCTGTCTGCTCATATCTGAGGTCAAAGCAGACCCCAGACCTAGGGAAGTCCATCCCCTTCTACATTTCCTGGCTTTCATCTGAAATTAAACTCATGCTTACGCTCTAATCCCCCCTTGAAGAAGATGTCAGCTCTATTCAATCCTTCATTTTAACTTAGCTTTGCAGAGGAAGGAAAGTTGACAAGAACTGTTAATACAGAAGAGGACTGGGATATGAGAGAGGACAGGCTGAATGGCTTTGAAGGATAATAAGCACGGAATGAGATTCAGTCATACAAAATGCATAGTCCTATAAATTATATATACATAGGGTATAATCAACTTTTCTGCTGGACGGTGGAGCTCCTCAGATGGAGCTGCAGAGGACAACGTCTGCGGGTGGTGAGTTGCAGGAAAGGCAGAAATACAACCCTAAAATGGATCAGTGGAAATACCTCTGGCAGGCATGGGGCAACATTGATGCCTCTCGGGAGGCAGGAGTGAAAATCTTGGGAATAATGCAGTCAGTCCTGATCTTCTACACACAGAAAGATGTATCTACAGTTTCACAGGAGGGCTTCTGGGAAGATCAAGAAGAGCTCACCTGATTGACCATCAGTGCTAGGAAAAGGATGAGAGCACCACTGGCAACTGAGCTCCAAGCAATGCCAGGTCACTTCCAGCAGAAGCACCATGGCCATGGGTTTTAGCAATGAGCCAGTCTGGATGCAAGCTTGTCACGTAAGCTGAAGAGAGCGTTTGCAATAGGTAAGTTTTTGTTGTGTAAAACAGCAGCTGTGGCCCAGCAAGCAGCAGAAGATACCTCACTGTGCTTCAGGGAGCAGGTTCTAGCCCCCAGCCTCGGCAGCCCTAGCATCTGCTGGACCATTTCCAAGGGCTTCATAAAAAAAGCCAACAGATGGTGATGCAACTCGCAGATATTACATATGACGTGTGCTCTTAAAAAGATTAATAGAGCTTACTTTCCCCCCTGTGATTTTTCTTTCTGCATGCTACGCAATGCTATGATTTATTGTAAATACAAAAATATCCAAAACTTCTATACAACATATGCTGATATAAATAGTATATTAATCCCCCCCGCTTTCACTGATTAGTTATGTGTGTGGATTGACAAGAAATAGTTTAAATTCCTCCAAAACTGTTCAAACTGGTTTTATCGAGGGGAACAGATCTTTGTAATTACACTTACTTTATATCAAACCCATAGAAGTTTGGCCATTACAGAAATCAGTCAAACAAAGGACGAGTACCTAGGAAGACTGCTGAACTTTCTCTAATTCTCACTTGCCAAAAGCAGAACAAAGTCAAGGGGTCTCACCTACTGTATCCCAGCAGCATTCACATCCAATACAGAACAAAGACATCTCAAGGAATTCAGCCTGCTTTGGAAAGGTACGCTGCAGCAACCACTATGTTCACTGTTCTCAATGTTAACTGGGTGCCCCCAGAATCATTAAGCACCCCTTTTCTATTTTCCTAGCACTAGGTTATCCGGCATTTCATCAATCTTCTTACCTACGCACCGCTCTGGTTTGGGGAATATGTAAGACCAGGTAATGCAACTGAGCCATCTCCATATTACCATTACCGTTCTGCCCCTGAGAGATGAGAAGATGGACTCAAAAGTTACCCTCATCCCATATTACAAACAGAATCAGAGACAAAATCTTGATGATTAATGAGATATTAGTGTCTTCCAGAAAAGCCACATCACTTCTCACTTATAAAATAAGCATGAGGTGACCTGAAATCATTAGGTCCACAGCTACTTTCAAGATGAACATCTCATTTTGAAGATGAAAACAGAAATGGGGAGCTCTGTATGACTTATCTAATACACACATTTTCAAAACTATGTTGTCAAAGCTTTGTGCAATAAAAAAAAAAAGCAGCTTTTTCTTTGAAATATGAGCTTCTGGCTGTAGTTGGAAGAAGAATATTAGGTTTAATGATCACTGTACTCAACAGCTATGGAAATTTGTGTAAAGTATTTTTCCAAACCCTGCTAACCATCTGGTTTAACAAAGAGACCGCTTGCTAAATCTCAGACAAAGCTCTGAATACTGCCCAAATCCACCAGTAACTTCTGGAGAATAGATAGCTAACAGAATCTGAAATAAGTTCCTGGACATTAGTTGAGATACCATTACTAACGAAGAAGAAACAGAAGCCGAGCCCAACAACCAGGCTGTTGTAGTAGAGCAGATTAGTATCCCAGAACTCATTCACCCCATCAACAGAGAGTGTCTCCACCTCTGATAGGAAGCTCTGATCACCAAATGCCCTCCAGCTGTGAAAGTTTCCACCTCTCCAGGAAGGAAGTTCTCTGCAACTTGGGGCTTCCTAAGAAAAAGAGGTGCAAAGCAACTAATAGAATGTTACCATTCCTGAACCATGCCTGGGAATTAACCAGTCCTATCAACTTCCACAGACATTAAGACCAGAAGGAACCATTATGATGATCAAATATTAAAAGAAGTCCACCCATAAGCCTCCCATCAATCCCTCTATCTCTATTTGACCAATACTAAAGGTGGAAGGGGGAGAAAGAAGAGCCAAATGTTAACTGAGATTTCAAGTGATGAAGAATCTACTGTCTTCTTTGATGTAATTTGTCCCAATGACTAAGATCAACCCCCTCCATTTTAATCAAACCTCCAAAGCTCCTTTGTTTCACTTACAAACTGGTGTAATGATATTTGCTTCATTCACACGGTATGAGATATGTAAGGCTTTTCAAATATTTAAGTGCGGTGTTATTAATGCCAGACCATGGTGGAGTTGGGGAAAGAAGGATGTTAGCTCCCAAACACATGCTTAATCTAGAACATGTGGGTTTGGGGGAAGTTTGGAACCAATATGTTTGCAACATTTTCAGGAAATTTGGTCTATCCAGATGAAAGCTTCTTGGACCCTACTGAAATATCAGTCAGCGATACAAACACTGAAACAAGATGGGTTTTTTCCCCTTCCCTTAGAGTGTTTTTTCACTAATTCCAGAGAAAAAGACAACAGATCTTGAGGAGCAGCTTTGGTCTTATTACTCCAGAATATTCAGAAAGAACGGTAAGTTATAGATCTAGGAAAATAGCCCAGAAGTAAAACACATCGTGTGCTACCCAAAACTTCTGGCCTGCCTTGCCAGAGTGGGGTGTTTTTTCTGGGGGGTGGAATGAAGAAGGGAGGTCTTCTGCTAAGTGTGGAGGAACGATGCTGCCCATGTTCATGGGCAGAAGGGATGTGATGTCCCCTAAAGTCAATAAATCTGAATATAAGGAGTATGTTACATCACACAACAGGATGTTCATTGTCCAAAGCAGTGGAAGGATGAAATTATCCTGGTTTATATATGAGGATGCAAGGCAAAGCCTGTGGCCATTCCATTTTTCCTCAACCACCATGGTTGCTTTACTCTCTGCTTTTGTCTCAATTTTGTTTTGAACTCTTCAAAATAGATGCGGAAACACAGTCACCCTTAATTGTCTTTTTCTGGTTACATCTTAAATTGGGATGCTCCATGAGGACATCCCATAACATAGTGTTCCCTCCTTGTCCTTCACCTAACAGCATCTTCCTTCTGCAGCAATAGAAGTGTCATGCCTGGAGGACAATCCCAGCCTGCTTCATGGCACTTAAACTCTGCAGAGTAGAAACACAAGCCCTAAATTTCAGAAGCCTTTGTTCAGTGCTAGCCTTCATATTCTGCCCAGTCATATTCTGGAGTTATAGGCCGCTAAGTCCCCAAGACTGGCTTGAAGCCAATTTATAGCTGATGCTTCTTCTGATACCCCACCCCTGTGCTGAATTAAACTGCTCAAAGCCAGTCTCCTCCAACCCAAGAGATCAAGAAGAGTTTGCAGCTCATCTTGGACTCTTTTGAGGCACTCCCTTGGCTACAACCACTTTTTGAGGCTATTCTTCATCTCTTTTATGGATTTTTTGCATGTCTCCATGTGTCTCCAGGGGACATATCCCACATTGAGGTCTCCCCCGACACTTGTGGGGCACAATACTGCTTGTCCAGAAGGTCTGAGAAGAGCTTGTGCATGAACACCAAAGGCTGAGAATGATTTCTCTTGTGGTGAGCTAGGTATGAGAGCAGCCTTCTGCTGCCTCACTGCTCTGCTCTGAGCAGTGTGTCAAAGGACGAGCCTCTATTCATGTGTCATCCAGATGATCAGATGCTGCTCTAGGAGCTCCATGGATCAGTAGCGTGCTCCCTCCCTATTCTTCTGATCCCATACACCAGACCTCAGTTCAAGCTTATCGGTCTGAAAACAAACGAAGAGAAGTCACAGCTCATCCCTACCCCATCTCTGGAGTCCCTGGAGTGACACTAGATGGCAGAGAGCCACAGTCTCTCTCTTCCTCATGCAGCTTCAGATGATGGAAGATCTCATCATGTAACAGGTTGGGTTGGTTTTCTTTTTTCATTGGCAATTTTTTTTCTCCTGCCAACACTCAGAGAGGTTTTTTTTCCTGGCTTGACAATTGAAAAAACATGACTTCACATCAAGGAATAACTTGCTCAAGCTCATAAGGAACGGGAGGACAGTTAAATGTAAATATGCAGAGATAATGGCTAACAGCAACAGTAGGTTGCTTATACCAATCTTTATAACAATCTTTAATAATATTAAATACAATCTTTAGTTACTGTAGTTTGAGGTTATCAGAACTGGAGTGTGAGCAAAAGAGACAGACCTAAGAGAGCATCGCTCAACACCGTTTCGCTGATCCAGGTAAATGTGTCTTGTTGAGTAACCTCCTTCTGCCACAGCTGGAAAGGAAGGAAGGACTAGGATAAATGTAATGGTTCCCCTGCATTCACCAGGGTTTTCCACCTTACAAAAGATGCTGTGACAGTCATCAGCTGCTGTTTGAAGAGACCTGTGCTGGAGCAGGTAGAGACCCACCAGCTCTGCCTATCTCCAACATGCTTTTTACCTGAGGAACAACATAGGTGCAGGGTTGTAGAAGAACCAGGCTGGAACAGCAACTGTCCTTTACAAGTGTGTCACCTCTGCTGTCATCACCTCTGTTGGTCCTGCTTTGGGGACAGGGCTGGGTCTAGTCACCTCCCAGGGTCCCCTCCACCCTATGTTACCCCCCAACCTCAGCTCTGCTTCTCCAACAGCCAGAGCTCTGCTGAAAATCACTACTCACTGCTTTCTCAAGTAAGGCAGAGGCACCCTTGCTCACTGCCACAGGAATTTCCACCCCTTTATACTACATAAAGAACAACCAAGTTGATTTATCTCCTCAATCCCATCCAGGTCCACTTTGAGATTGGTGGCCAGGTAGCTCAATAAAGGCTTAAAAAGAAATCTATCTAGTTTTCACTGAGTAGGTGCAAGTACACCACAGAGCAAATGTGTTCATGAACAAAGACAAAATCCTGCTCCCAATTAACTACAGAGCCACTGTTGCTGGCAAAATATTATTGCACTCAAAAGCACAAACCCCCAATCAAACAAAAATCTCCGCCCTTCTTAGCTCTGCTCCCACATAATCAATCCCAGCCAAGTTCCTGGGGCTCACACCAGAACCTGTGGCCATCATATTTCATTTTCCGGACTCTCCCTGGCTATGGAAGAAGAATATGGTGTGCCTTTTGTTCTCCTTCAGGCATTTAGGTTGGATTCCAAATGCTGGATCTTTACAGAGGAGTTGACAAACAACATTACTATTCCTAATTCTAGTATCTAAAGGCCTTTTTTTGGCTTGCTGGCTGGGCTCACAAGGCTTATTTTCTATACACCACTGCACCCTATTGCTTACTTTATCAATACCACATATTTGAATTCAACAATTTGAAGCGTAGTATTACAGCTGTGTTTTTGTTTGTTTTATTCGGTTGTTGCTTAACACAAAACACTCTGACATTTTAAGTCATATCCCGCTAAGATAAACAACTAACATATGTCATGAATTCCAGTAGAAATGATTCCCAAGTGGTGCTGCAGCAAGGTTTTAACCAAGCATACGAACGGCTCTCAAATTATTCACTGGATGTTTTAAATGCACTCTTCCCCACTGCTATCCATAAGGAACCAAGGGCAAGTGGAAGGAAACCTCTTTGACTATCTTATCCCTGCCGAACTTCACTTATTTTCTTCCTCCTGTCTGTAATTCTGTCTAATTGGATTGAAAACCTCTGCCGTGTTGAACGGCTGTCTGTAAGGTGATGGTTTAATTACATGGAACAGCATGGGATCTACATCCAACGTTCTAGCTGTGTGCCTGTACATGTATTTGTATGAATCTGAAAAAGGGGCCTGAAGGAGATGTAAGAGTGACCCCACCACCCTTTAGGAAGCCAAAGTCAAATCCACACAGTAGTCATCACACAGTGAAGTATTCCATGGCTCAGCCAACTCTTGAGTTTACCCATTCACAGCCTTTCAGACAGATTAATGGACTTCACCAACCTCTGCTCATGTTAACAAGAGAAGTTACGAACCCAACAGTGTTGCTATACAAGGGCCAACAAAGCCCTAATGGACACAGGAAACCACCATGCCTCATTCACAACTTTCTCCCCAAAGAGCTTCACAGTGCCACAGCGTTCTACAGCTTTGTGTGGCAGAGCTGTTCTTATGGCTAACGTATCTGATGTACTATAAGGGAATGCATTTTTAATGAGTGCTCCAGAGAGGCCAGAACTGAAGACAACTTCATAGTGCCCATCACCAGCACAGGCACTCTGGGTTCCGCTATTCAGTCCCACCCTGGCTCTCACAGACATCACAATAAAGCTTATTCAGCCAGAGATGTGCAGAAGCTGCAGGCACTGCAGCAGGACCCTGAGCCTTGACCTGTTCATTTGGAAAGGTGGACACGACCCAGCTCAGCACCAGTGCCTCAGCTTTTGTGCTAGAGCTGATCCGCAACCAGATGGGCTCGGAGCATGTGCTGAGCAAACTTGTGTCTGCCTGCAAAATACTCTGTGGATGTGGCCAGAGAGCCAGTTTATTCACAGAAATCAAAGCTCAGCTGCAAATACTTCAGCAAGACAGACAATAGAGCCTCTCATACTGTGGGAAAGAAAATCACCAGCTACTAGTTGAGTTCAGCACTTAGAATGCTTGGTGCATGGCATTCGCAGCTCAGATGCACGTATAGCTCAAATGCAATCACATTCCAGGCTGGAACATCTGTTCTCCTCTCATTAGTCCTGGCCATGCTTTGTAACAGCAGAAACTGAGATTCCTGAACTTCAGTATTTGACCTGAGGCGTTATGAAAAGCCCCGATTTTCAGAAGTGGAATTCATACAGAATCACCAGTCACTTCTAATAATGTTGGTCTCTGCTTAACATGCAGCTGCAGAAAAAGCTTAGAAGTTCAAGTTTCAGGAAAGCTCGCTGCAGCGCACACCATAGGCTACACACTGAAGATGCATCAGGACAACACTGAAATACACCCAAAAACGGGATCGGTGTAAGCAGATGAAAACGCAACCGAGGTGAGATTCCAACCACAGAATTCCTTCTCTGAATATCCTTGGCATCTCAAAATCTTCCAGCAGTCATCCGACTACCATCCGAACCAGGTACCAAGGAAGCACAGGCACACACCAAAGCAGCTCTACAGATGGAACAAATCAACAGCACCTCATCACAGCTTTATGAATATTAATAACGACAAAGCAGGCTTTCTTTTGGAATAATCCAGATACAAACTGGAAGGGCTGGTGAAGAAGACAGGAGGCAAATGGAGGTTGTGAATGGACTGGGACACATCGACCATTGCACTGTGAACACTGTGACCTAGAACAATTTCTCATTGTGGCCACCACACAATTGGGCTTCTCCCTCTCCCAGCAAGTTGATTTCTTTTAATATTTAACATCCCAGAGTTCAGTAAGGAATTTTGGACTCCATCAATTTTCACTTCTTGGTGGCTGATGCAGCACGTCCTCACGGAAATATCACCCTCAGTGCAGACTGCAGGAATGAGCCTCACCACGCAGGCTTTCAGCATCACACACTTTCTAGGTGCAAAAAGCAACTCCAACATCTTAAAGCTATTGGCTCAGGCCCAGATGTCAGCATCTCTGCTTTCCCAAGGAGCTCGGGCTATGTGGAGCTTTCCTCAAATCATAGAACCATAGAATAGTTTGGGTTGGAAAGGACCTTAAGATCATCCAGTTCCAACCCCCCTGCCATAACCAGGGACACCTCACACTAAACCATGCCACCCAAGGCTTCATCCAACCTGGCTTTGAACACTGCCAGGGATGGAGCACTCACAACCTCCCTGGCCAACCCATTCCAGTGCCTCAGCACCCTCACAGCAAAGAATTTCTTCCTTAGATCCAATCTAAACCTCCCCTGTTTATGTTGATGCCAGCAAACTGATTGCAGTTTCCCAAAACAGTCTTCATCAAAGATTGCTAATGGACATTGCAGTGAACTTGACCTCAAAGTAACTCCAGTATTAAAAAAATCATTTCAGAGTAGCTTTAACCAAGGATGCACCATCAAAATTTCAGCTGTCTATAAATGTATCCTCTTAAAAGACACACTGAGAGCACAGAGACCCCTTTAAATATCATCTTCACCTTCGCCTTTCTTGTTGCCAGAAACAATGTGGTATTAATCTATCACTGCTGTAACAGCTGAAACCAGGACATCATTCTGGGGTTTTAGCCACTTGCTAAGCTTCTCTGCACCTGTGGAAATGCTGGTGAGAAATGAGCACAGACACAAGACCATGATCTGAAATTACTTCTCTATATATTTATTACTGTATCTTCCTGGTGAAAAGCACCTGAGGTGCAAGACCTTACACAGATACCTGCCTGATTACCGTAAGCATAGGTATAACACACACGTAAGGATCTGCAAATGAACTAATCCTCATTTTATCCTCATAATAACAAGTACTGACAGCAATGCCATATGGAAGGGATGGAGACTGTCCATGAAGATTCAAACAGCGTCTTAATGTCCCTTTCTCCCATTTTGGGCGAACTCACAAAGAAATTCTGGGGAAAACAATTTTGCAAGCACTTTGTGGCAAGCCTTTCTTTTGTGGCCATCTCCTGCACTCCAGTACCCAGGAAATGTTCTGTATTTACTGAATGCTCATTACCATAGTTTCAGAGCACAATAAGGCTCTATTGCCCTGCATAGATCTGCATAGATCTGTATTTCTGGGAATGCCTGGGCTTTGGGGAATTACATGGGGCTGACACAGAGGCACTGACTGTTGTGGAGGCAGGGGGACAAACCTGCCCTTGGTGAAGGAGAGGAAGCCAGCAGGAAAAGTCCCTGTTGTGGTTACTGCATGGTCAGTGCTGCCAGGGAAGGGGGGACAGCTGAGACACGGCACCTGCAGGACCAGGAGCTGCCTGGGGATGGAGGGAGCCAGGCACTGGCACTGGCTACCTGCTAAACCATCCTAAAACCACCGAGCAAATACTAACAGGGTGAAACACCGAACCCACGTAACTGGCACATCACTTCCCAAGCTCCAGGTAGAAACAGGGTTTGAGACGAGCCTCTGCTCTCCTATAACTTGATTTTCATTTCAACAAAAGCAATTTGCAGCACTGAAACCCGTGAGCTCTCATCAAGGACTTTCCTCAGCAGTGAGGACTGCCAAAGTAGTAGGAACCAAATTGTTGTCAGCTTAAGGACAGCCATCTGCTCAGCCTCTTCCCAGCTGCCATGCTCCAAATCAAAGAATGGATAACAATCACTTATGTTTCTCACCAAGCTCAATATGAAAAAGCCTAGGAAGGAAAAAAAAGAAAGCCAAACCAAAAAGCAAAAACCAAACCAACCAGGAAAGCAGCACGGCAGGGATCTAACTGGGAACAGAGATGAAAGTAGGAGAAAAAGAAACTCTTTTTCTTTCTTCCTTTTTTTTAACAATGTTTTTTAAAGAGTCCAATTGACATCTGCTTTATAAATGCTCTGTCATTATTTATAACCTCAAGAGCACAGAATTGTCTCTGTAGTTACAACCATGCTACTCCCATATTTTGGCTTGGTTAGCAAAGAGCCAGCAGCATTTTTACTGGTGCTCTGGGAATAGAGATCTAACATTTCATACACAGTTTATTTAGAAGTGGACTAATTTAACATTCTTGATGGTTCCTTTTAGCACAACTGTTGCTAATTACCAGCTCCAGAATGATTTGTTAATCTGGGAGCAGCAGCGGTTCCACAGCAGCATAAATACACCAAGAGGGGAGAAAAGAGAAAAATAAGAGAGAGACATTGGAGAGGGTCAAACTTTAGTGAACTAAAGCAAATGAAGTGACAGGTGGAGCTGGTGACACAGAGTGGAAGAAACACTGCAAAGTGGAGCTATAAAGGGGATAATCCTGGGCCTCGAGGAGCCAAAAATCAAAATAGTGGTGATTTTAAAGCTGTGCAAATGTTGGTTTTGGAGGCACGGACAGGAAGCTGGCGTGAAAGATGATCTGTGCTCCTCAGCACTGGGATGGACATCGGCCTCCCATTAATCCTGTCTGTCTCTAGCAGACCCGCGCCAGAGCGGGACAGACAGCGAGCGGAGAGGGGAGCCAGGCAGGCACCTCATCCCAGGACATGCCCTTGGCTTGCTCAACTGGATGCAGGGCACTGTGCGTGAAGGGACATGGACAGAAATCAAGCAAACACGATCATAAAAATGACAAGTGGGAGTGAAGCCGGAGTCCTCAAAGGAGGAGCCCTTGAAACACTGGAGTCATGTCTGGAGGTGGCAGGATCCACCCGATGGCTCTGCACTGGTCACACAGTATTTGCTGGGGTTTTTCAGCAGGGAGCAGCTTTGCTGCTTGCGGCCTCTGATGTCCTGTCCCTGTGCCTAGAGCATGGAGCCACATCCATCACCTTCCACTGGCCCCATGGGACCAGCTCTGACCCATCTCAAACCAACCTTTTTCACAGCAAAAGACTTGATATAAAACTTTTAGGAATGGGACTATATTACCTTTGATGTTTATAAAGCATCAAAGCCATTCCTGTTGTTGGTACCAGAGCAGGACTCAAACAGCCATGGAAGGGGACTGAGCAGCCTCCCTTCAAACACGGCTTCCACACTTGGATCACTCTGGTCTTTCACTGCATGTGTGAAAGGACTTGAAAGTTCATAAAATCAATTCCAGATAAATAATAGTGAGGCCTCAAGTGGAAAGCACATCTCCTTCCTTCTGGAAATTTATAGTTCAGCCACTTTTATCTTCTGGAGGCTCTTCGGAGATCAAAGATTTGATCAACTTTCCTTTCACAAAACTCATGGAGAAAGCGGTGTTACCGGGACTGCGACATGATTTGACTGATTTCTTGAATGATTCATTGCCCTTCTCTAAAAAGTGAAATTCCTTCATGTAGATCAGAAACGAACAAGCTACCCAAGAAAGCTGCTCTGGCTATTTACTGGTTTTGAAGTTATTACAAGGTCAATCCCCACCCTGAGCGCTTGCACTTGTTAAATACTGCCCTACCTAAGAAAACTGAGCTGGCCAAATGCAAAGGAACTGCTTCCCAACATAACCTGCCGTGCTAATGCTGCTGGCACAATGACCTGTCACTCCAGCCGTTTCCCCCCCATCTCCCTCCCATTATGGGATCAAACCCCCTAACTTAGAAAAGGACATATTGCACCAGTGCAAGTGTGCTACGTTTCTGGAGGGACTCAACTCTGATGCATTCAGGGAACAGAAAGGAAACCTGTGATGTTTTCACCTGGCCACAAGGATGATGAGAAAAGCCCTCATTAGTCCACTGATTTTAAGTATCTATTTCTCACTGTGCAGTGATTCCCTGCACATCTGGCAATAGAAAGGCAGCCTTAGGCAGCCTAACAGGCTCATCTAATTCCTCCCAACATCTGCCGGCAGCACTCTATTTACACCATTCACATACAGTGGAAACTTGCTACTTATACAAGCAACTTGCAAAAAGACTGGAATAGGTTTCAAAGAGTCGGTGTAAAAGGACTTGGATCCAGCCTGAGCCATCTGAGCATCAGAGTGACACCAGCTCTAAAGATGATGGACCACACTGAGCTGGAATCACTCTGGGAGTCTACCAAATGCATCATACTTGTCAGCGTTTTGGGAAGGAGGAATCCAGGGACTTTTAGAAGCTCCTTCTTGGAGCAGAGCCACAGGGAAATACTCTTCCACTTTGAAACTGTGAAGGCTTCAGAGGAGATAGGAAACTTGTGAAGCCAGAGAGCTGGAGAGGAAGATGAACACTAGCTGAGAGGTTTATAATGCAGTGAGGATTTGGGCTTAGCAGGCATCAACCCCTGCACAGACCACTAATCCCGTATTTCTTCCCTGCTCTCCCTAGCATTCAGTCTCCTTTGCTTCTTTGTATAAAAATGGATCTGTGGTTTTCTGCAGTAGGGATAACGCTGGAGCTCTTCCAGGAGCTTGACATGGGCAGCAATCCTCATGCCACAGCGGAGCTGGACAGGCACGACAAGACAGCATCGGAAAGAAAATTCTCATACTGAAATAAGGCAGGATGCAGCTCGGGAAGGGACGGAAGGTGAAGTCAGTATCACACATCCTCGCTTTTATATTTACCAAATCACAGACAAGGCATTTTGAGGTTTTGGTAACTTTCTGCTCTTTTCATACAAGCTCTGTATAGCTTTGACTCCCCTGCACGTGGGCTTTGAAGACACCTGAGGCGCCATTGCCCTGCAAAACCCTGTTAGAGCAGTTACCATTTTGCATTGCATATGTTCACAGCTGTTTGTTGGACTACAAATAGCTACTTGGTGATTTTAAGCAGACACAGGTATACCAAATAATAAATATACACATGCAAGTACAAATTATAGCCATAAATGAACATAGAGCCTCACCAATAGAGAAAAAGAGTCAAGGGCAAAATGACAAAGCAGCATTAATTTGCACAAAGTCACTCAACCTAGAGATGCAGAAATCAGAGCTACCGGCATTCCTCATGTGGAAAGGCGATCCAAATCAGACAGAAACTATTAAAACCCGAAGATGCTGTTTCCCTCTTCCCCCCCCCCCATACACAGTTCTGTACACCATGATCAGAACCATGGGGACAAGATGCACAGCAGCAAGGAGCGAAGCAGGACTCACCTTCAGGCCCTTCGCTGCCTTTACTCCTTTTATTTCGACGGACACGTCTACCTTCTTCTCCAGCGTGCAGCTTTTCTTCAGGGTGAAAGAAGTTCAGCCAGGCCAGCTGGAAGAAGAAGGACAAGTTTAAGCATCTCTGGCAAAAACGGCTTAGCTGAGTAGAGAGATCAGCTCTCGAACACCAAATCCTTTCTACTAGGGACAGCTCTGCTGCGCTGAGTAAGAGAGCCACGGGGGACATGAGATGGCTGCTCAGAGATGCTCAGCCCATCCCAAGGGAAACCACAGGGAGCTGTGTCCCCTTGGAAACAGTCTAAGGCTTGGGAAAACTCAACCTGAGGGGTTTCAGCAGGGAGAAGCAATGCCGTGAGGCAGAGGAACTGCGGCCGTAGGCAGAGTCAGGAGAGATCTATAGCTGGAAATAATCAAACATCCCACATGCCAATGCAATCATTTCTAATTACGCTCTGCAAAACTTGCTCAATCCTGGAGCTCTTTCACCAGCGCTACTCACTGCCAGTAAGCTTTTACACTCTCAAGCGCTCTTCTGCAAGCCTTATTAGCTACTGAGATTCACGGGTCTTCGGGGACCCTTAAATCCAATCCCGTATACCACATAAATTAACACTTTAAACCTAGAGCAAGGACATCTTTAGAGCAGGAGTTTTGCCGAGAGGGAAAAATTTTATGTAGTGACCTCTTATTCATGAAAAAAGGAAGAGCTGCGGCATAAACCCCTCTTTGACAGCTACTGAACCAACACCCCTACCCAGGAACCGGGATTTCAGCTCAGAAACTGCACCAGTCCTCCCAGCTACCGCAGGGCGCAGCAGCTCATCACCACTGGCATTTCCCCAGCTACTTCCACTTCCTAAAATCAGCAATTCCACAAGATTAATTAGGGCCCAAACACCTTGTTCTGCCTGCAACGGCACCCACCAGTAACCTGGGCTGCTCGGCCCAGCACGGGGCTTTCTTTACACTGAGCAAACTCCATCACAGTTACTCGAACCATAAACACACAGACAAGGTAAATACAGCCTCAGAAAAGAATAAAGAGGCTTCAAAAAAGCAGCACCAAAGGTTATCAAGTGCATTATTGTTCCAAGAACAAAACCTGGGGCATCAAAAGCATCTTTGAAATAGCAGAGAAAGATAAACTCTTTCCATGAATTGCTAGTTAAAAGTGTCTCCTTCAGCTACAGGCCATATAAATCTCTATTACAAATAATCTCGAAGGGTCTCTTTGCTTTTGACATACCCTGGGGCTCTACCTCCCCTCTCCTACCTCTCAGCTCCACACACAACACCTATTCCTGAGTTCATTCCCATGCACAGCCAAAGAGCATCCCCATTCCTGCTTCCTAAAGAGCAGCTGCATTTTACATTTGCATCTTGCTTTACTCCAACAAGATCCAATGCAATCTTATGAATGAGACTTGGAAGACCAAAGCCAGCACTCATCTACATAAGGAAGGACCCAAAACAGAGTCAGATGGAGAGCCAAAGACTGAGTTACAATGAGTCTTAGTACATGGAGAGAACATGGCACAGGTCCCCACTGCCCATCTTCCCTAACCCAGACATGGAGCACCAGAGCAGGATGCTCCTGCAGGCACTGCCAGTACTTTCCCCTACACAACCAAGCAGGGCAAGGGATAAGCAAAAAATAAAAGAGCTTTTTCAAACCACTTCTTTAAATCAAGTTGAAACACTGTAGAACTGAGGAACAAACTACATCATCATTCAGGTTAAACCATCAATGGAACCACCAGTGCTGCTTTTGAATGCTGCTATTACTTGGCTTTCTTATTCAAGCTTTACAAAAGATGATTAAATAAAAGCCCTGAAAACGAAGCGGTGGGGAACCAGCCTGTGAAGAAGCAGAGCTTCCCACCCCAAACCACCCTGCTGCCTGTGGCCAAGTGGCACACGAGCTGCTCCCAGCGCGAAGGCCAAACCCGACATTTTTCATCCCAAGAAGATTTTGTAATGGCACAACCCTCATTGTGTCAAAACAAACAGGCTTCCTGTCCCTCCTATTACAAATGCAATTTTAACCCAACGCAAAAGCTGCAGCATAATTTGAAGCTCAGGCGATGCCATCTCCTTCTCCACATCTGGGCACGGACACAGAATGTACTGATAAACACTCCTATTTGTTTTCCTGCCAGGTAGAAGCTGTATCCTCATATGCCATCCTCCCTCTCATGCTGTAAAGAAACAGTTATTTGAGCGCTTGGAATAATTCAGGGAAGAGTTTCACCTGGAAAAACATAAGGATTCGGAATGGATGAAACACCCTGGTTGCAAATTTGATTGATGGGTTTTGTCATTTTCAGTGAAACAATGAAAATTCCTTAAGAGACTTGAAAGCCGTTTGCAATCTGAACAAAACCGAAAAGTTTAGCATCAGAAGGGGAAGTACAGGAGCTATACACAATATGCTGATTTGCCTGGATAAAATAGCCTTTCTACTCATGAATCTCATGCTACGGGGCTCTAAGCATGCTTTGGTCACCATTAATAGTAATGTGAAAATCTAGGTGAAAAATTGCAGCTACCAAAGCACATCCCCCAGCCAGACCTTCCTCCTCCTCCTCCTCCACTTCCAGGGATGGGGCAGGCACAGCTTCTCTGGGCAACCTGTGCCAGGGCCTCACCACTCTCATCATAAAAGCTTTCTTCCCTACATCCAGTCTAACCCTACCTTTTCACAGTTTAAAACCCTTGCCCCTTGTACTGTCACCAGAGGCCGTGGTAAAAAGTCCCTCTTCATCTTTTTTATAAGCACCTTTACATATTGAAAGGCTGCTCTTAGGTTTCCCTGGACCCAGCCTCTCCTCATAGAATCGTTAGGGTTGGAAAGGCTGTGGAACCCTACCTCTGCCACTCTGTTCTCACCCAGGTTTTGTTCTTGTACCACACTTATCACTCAGAAAAATACTAACTATTGGCTAATGTATTTACCTATTAAACTTTGGCATTCTAATTAAACCAAGTCAGAAAGAGAAGTTAGAGAGAGGGTGAATGATTGAAACATACCTTTTACTTAGAAAAGACTACAATAAAAATAGCTTGTGACAGCAATTGTGACCATGCTGGCAATGAACACACACTGCTTTGGGACAAACCCCCTTGAAACCAAGCTTTGCTGAAGAAGTTACACATCAGTACCCCAGTATGGTAACCAACACAACTGATGTGACCAGAATAAGAGTAGTATGTCCTAGAGACTACTTCCATAGCACTCTGTGCCAAGTAACGGCATTAAAATCATGGTGCCAGCCTTCAGGGGTTCAAGGAATTCTACCTCGGGTGGAAGGGGCTCTTATTTGTTGTGTCCACAACAAGGGAGAGGATTTGCAGTGCAGAATGAACAGAAGTTTGTCACCCATCTAGCAAAATATGACGCAGCCACACAGATGCGCAATGAGAAACAACCTTCAGTGACGTGCTGCTGTCTGTACACTAGCGCAGCATTACAACACAGAGGTGGCTGAAAGCTGCACTGAAAGAAACTCATCTGGCTTGTAGGATGGAGACTCCACACTCTAGAGAAGTAAGAATAGAGATATGTGTCTCTATGCACATCATGATTATGTTTTTAAGGTACCATAAAATAGGAAGGAGGCTGTGAAACCCAAATGTATGAGAGAGTTATGGCTGGATATACATACAATGTGCAGTAAGAAAACCAATGCTGGGATGCTGAAATAACTGTTCAGGCTTGTGTATTTAATTGCATCCCTCTGCAAATGCCTTAATGCATATCCCTCAGACACACTTTAGGATTGAGGGTCCCCTGGGCACCAAAGGAATTTATTTCCAATGGTCAAACAGCTTGAAAATGAGAGCAGTGGAAAAATACAATCCAACCAATGCAATTATGCACAAAAGGCTTATTTTTTTCCTTAGGCAAAGCCAAGTCAGTGAGAAGAACCAGAGTCTTCCTCCTGATGGGCAGCAGAGCTGGGAAAAGCATGGAAGCGTTCAGGTGCACGAGCCCTTTTCAGTTGAGAAGTGCATTCTTTCAAAGCCTTTCAGAACATACCTATCCCTAACAAAACCCCCACGGAATTCCCTGCCTTCAACTATTACAAAGTTGGCTTCCAAATAACCATGAGAAAGCTTAGACCAGCCAGCTTTAGATCTAATCAATAAAACCCACGCTCTCCTACAGCACAATGACTTAGAGCGCCAGAAGAAAAAAAGGCATGAAATCAACCTCTTTCATTATTGTTTAATGTTATTGTTAAAGTCAAATTCCCTCATCATTTGCCATTTTGGAGATCATTAGTATGAGAAGATTAATAACAAGCCTAAGCTCTGTAGAAGCATTCTTTGCAAGCAGTACTGTTGTTTTTCTGGTGCTCTGAAGCTCAGCCATCGGAGGTTGTGGTTCAGAGCAGCAGCTACTTGAGTATCACCCCCCATTGTCCTTCATCAGAAATTTGCCTCTGGTAACACGTGGTGCAAAAGAATCACTAAGTGGATGATTCATTGTCAAGCAGGCTGGAAAGAAGCTCGGGCAGTAGCTCGGCTTCATTGGGAAAAAACTCAAACCCCATTCAATGTATTTTAAGTCTTTTTTTGGTTATCATTGCTTGTCCTCATAAAAATGCAAGAAGCGAAAGAGTAAACAATTCCCACTTCTTCATGCCAAAAACTTATACACGATGTCTTGTCTGCAAGACAAGCCACAGCCCTGAATGCAAAACCTCTTGTAACATAATATATAGCATGAGCCAGAACCTGGTCAGAGATAGCGATGGAGAGAGTAGGGATTATACTTTCTCTAAGCTGGAATTCTCACAACCCATCTTCCTCACCCAGAACTGGTAGTTTCAGCCCAGCTCAGCTGCATGCACCCCTTCCAGGCTGTCCTCTGCAAACCCCTCCACCAGCTTTTCTATTTTCCTCTGTGAAAGCTCAAGTATGGGCCTCTCCTTCACAACCGCCCATAACTCTTCTTGCCCCTATTGCTTCATCTCTCACATGGCTCCCAGTCATCCTTCCTCTCATCCCAATGCTAGCCACATCCCTGCTCACACCAGTTATTCACCCTGGAGCCCAAGGTCCCAGGGGCACACACCATCAGCTCTGAGTTGATATGAAACCCACCACAACTCCCCCTCATTCCGACCTACGCAGAAGGATCCTCACTGAGGACTTTTAGACCCAGCAGCGATCTTTAAAAGCTTCTTCCACCCAAAGCTATCAAGCAAAACAATTATGTAACCTACAGAATGAAAGTACCAGCGATGCTTATCCAAAGACAGGCAGGAAGATTGGGTACAGAGGGGACTAAGCTATTCCTCTGGGTGGGAGCTGGAACAGCTCCTGATCTCAATACTCATGAGGAGCTCCATAACAAGTGACAACCAAGAAGGCAAGCAAGTATTTGACCATTAGAAATCAGAAATGACCTTGGTTGCATGGATGGATGTGGACAATTTAGTGCCATGGACCAGTGGCACTGCACCAGATACTGACACCACCACTTTTAGAAAGTGGGTTTGAGATGCTTTTGATCTGCCAGCCTCTTCTGTCCTTGGATTGAAAAGCCTTTCCAAAGAGGACTGCGCAATCCCAGTTTTCAGAAGGACAGTGAGTCATGCTCCTTGGTCTTCTAGGCACTGTGGTAACAGAAAATCATTAGAGAACAATAAAAGAGGAGGGAGCATATTTTCCTAAGTTTTTATTGGTATTTTAATTTCATTACCCAGGAAAGCCACTGTATTTTTCAGCACAGAACATTAAATCTGACTGCCAGTTATCAGTTCAAGCCTCATTACAAAGAAACGAAGACAGTGAATTAGTTGCCATTGAAGGGTATACTACAGCCCTTAAACTTCCCTTCAGAACCGAACCCTTCCCCCAAACTTTCCTCTCCCTTCCTCCTTTGTGTGTGTTACAGAGCTTTAAGTAGTACTCCTAGGTTTATGACACCAGTCATCTTTTAGCCTAGTTACAGCTACCAAGCTTTTACTGTCCAAAGCGATAACCTGTCCCCACATTTCAACTTCAGCAGGAAAACACTAGCTCAAACAAACCCACCCGATGCCAAGGCATTCTGCAGAAACAAGCCTACCTTCAAAACGAAAGCTTTTTTCCCTCCCCCCTTACAAAAAGACCCTCAGAAATCAGCAGGTCACTCTCTTAACTGTGCAAATCCCTGGGTTACATGCATATCACAACTGCAACTGACTTTGTAGGAGCACCTAGATAGCTAAATCTGATACCAAGCCAGCAGCATCTCAAGCCTGAAAAGACTGTGATTTGTTCTACAAGGCTGTTTGCCCAAATGGATGTCTTGAGATACTCTTCTGCAGAGCCACCTTGGGCTGGAGGCGATCTGATGCCTCCCATGGGGACAGGGGATGGAGGTGCAACGCTTCCGGCACGGCAAGCAGGCACAACCTCAGTGATGCACAGCGCAGAGCGAAGGCTGAGGTTTCCAATGTATTACACCTGTTGGCATGGAAAGCGAAAGCTAAGCACACAACCCAGATGTGACGCAGGGCAAGGTGAAAGCCAAGTTTAACACCATATATGAAGACACCTGTAGTAAGTTTTTTAATAGTAGCAAAAGTAAAGAGATTCCTGCTGCTGGCTTCCCTGTCTGGGCACAGCAGACATGCAGGAACTGAGCACTTCCCTGAGAACACACTAGTTAAAAGGCTGAGAAGTATCAATGTCAGCACAAGGTAAGGGACTTAAATCAGTTCCTTTTGTCTCCCAAGGAAATCAAATTTAGCTGTGAACCAGTGCCAGAGATCTGCTGTCTATTAGTAGGAATTCTCAGTTTTTCACATTTTAATTACCCTTCATGGTCTTTTTCAGTCCCATTTTCAGCCAGCTGGGCTACGTCCCCCTCCATATGGAGGTCATGGTTTCTTCTCCTGCATACCAACAGCAATTCTTTTTGGTCTTTAGCATCTATATTATCTAAGTACTTGTCACTTCTAAAAGGCACTGGGCACACTTGCTCTGGGGAAAAACCCTGTAAGCTGAAGTGATTCAATATCAGCTCTATTTCTCCTTTTGCTCATTTCTCCATCTGTGCCTTTGCTCATGCTTTCTCATGGCCTGGACCTTCTCCAGTACACCCAGGACAGTATGAGGTCAATAGCACAATCCTCCTTGAAGCCATAATGGCTCTTAAAAACAAATAATCCCTAAATCAGGCACTGCTCCAGCAAAGAGTTTTAGGGCTCTGCTGCTCTACCTGGAGCACCTCCACTACCCTGTGAAATGAAGAACTGGGTTTGCTCCAGCCTGCAAAGGCTCACCGTCAACCACCCGTGGGTCTCCTCCTTAAGAGCGCTCCCTTTTGCCACATTTGAAAACACCTGGCATGTTCTGTTAGGCATGACAGAAACCCTGATCTCATCTGGCTTCCACAACTGCTATAACATGAACCATAATGAGACGGAGAGACCATTCCCAGTAGATGCCACTGGGCCAGCCTCCACTGAGTGTGCTTCTCTTCTACACAATGCCTTCAACCTGCACCACTTTCAGATGTTTCTTATTAGACAGGAGCTGTGAAGCCCCAACATCCAAAACAGAGAAGAACAGCTTCTTGAACAAATTCACCTCTTTCTTGAACCATGCTTCCAAAGCAGAGACACACTCAAGGTGATAAAGCCACCCCTTCTTCCAAGAGATGACCAACCAGCAGAAGAGACGCACCAGATCCTGCTCTGGAGCTTTCCATAGGGGAATATGCTTGCAATACCTGAATTCAGGACAGTTCTCAGTTCTCTGGTATCTGTCCTTCTGTCTTTCAAAGCTCACCATTGCCTGAGATGGGACTAGTTGCAGCACAGAATGGGTTTGGATTCACACACTGAGATGAGCCCTACAGTAGCAAGTCAAAAGAGAACACCTGCCAAACATCGGAACGGAGGAACTTAATTCTGCACTTGCTATTGGATATCCACTCCTCCCCTTCCATTTAAATCTTCTAAAGTCTTCATAATTTTGACATCTTCTTGCTAGAAACTGTTCAGATAAAGTTTTAACGACATCTTTTCTTGCTCCATAACAAAACAAAGACTTCCTGTTAGAATGCATTTCTCCTTTCAGCACATGGGTTTTAAAATCCTATTTTCTAAATCTGGATGTTAAAATTGGCCTTCTGCTATGATTAATTTTTATGACATATTATTGGAAGGCGAAAAATGGAAGGAAAGGAAACAGGAGGAGGGAATCGAGTAGTCCAAATCAAACAATATTACCATTAAAATTAAACCAAGTCCACTGTAAATGTAACATCCATGACATAATGGATCCAATACAAGGATTAAAAAGTCCACTACAGCAACAGGGGAATAACCTCCATTAAATTATTACCAATGCACTTGAAACAGTTTTCATACTCGAGCCCACACTGAAAAAGCCAGAAACACAAGCATAAACCAACTGCCCCCTTTTTGTTGATGACTCCCATCATGCAAGCAGAGCATCCCTAATCGCAGGGGTTAGGCAGCAGCGCTGTGTCCAGACCTGCCCAGCCAGCACCAGACAGTTCACAACCTTGGCCTTGAACTGCTTCTAGAAAGACATTCACTTAGACCATGAAGGCTTTAGGGCTGATTCCCGGACCGGCAGGAACACCCGATACTGTGGTGGGAGATGGCAGCTGCCAGTTTAATTCTATAAGATTAATCTGTTCAACTAAATCATGCTTTGTTGCCTAATTAATCAGATCCACTGCAATTAACGTCAAAAGAGACTCTGATCTCATACAAACGGGATTAAGAGCTCTGGAAGTGCTCGTTTTGTTTCAGGGCATGGCAATGCAAACAAGTCACCGCAAGGCACAGCCGGGGCGTGGTGTCGGGCTGTGCCAGAGATGCTCCTTCCATGGGGGGATTGCAAAACACCATATCCCCCAATGAAAGCCGTCCAAACTGGGACTCGCTGGAAGCAAAAACGCCACCATCACTTCACAGATGGCACCTTGAAGAAGCAAAGCCCACGGCAGCCTGGCCTCGCCTGCTGGCTGTGCCATCTCCTCGTCCTTCTGTTCTGTGTTATTTGGGCAGCTGAGGGAGCAAGAGGTGGCACAAAGGAGCTCTGACGGCTCTGCAAAGGCTGTGCTTGGGATGGCAGCTGGCAGCGCCCGGTAAAGCCCCATGGGGACTGACTGCGGGAATAGTGCTGGATGTGTCCTGGGATTCCAGGAACCACCATTTCATGTCAAACAGCAGACAAGTGAGTTTGAAGGAACTAATGGTGCCTGGCTGAACAAGAACCACCAGGATATGCTGCAGAAATGGAAACTAGCAGAAAAGTGCCGGGAGGAATTCAGGAGTCTGAATTTTCCATACGGCACTATCTCACACAGTTAAATACCAGCAGTGAACACATCCCCAGCCATATTCTAGACTGAGCTTCGAGGCTGCCAAGTAACCCAGCTCCACTTGCTGCTGTACGGACCAGACAGATTCATAATCAGAAAAACATTCCCCCTTTACTCTCTCCATGCAAGCAGGACTGCTTTTAATAGAAATAAAGAACTACACCAAACCACGCCATCATCTGAGCAGCCGTCCATGAAGTTGGAGGTGCAGCTGGCACAGTACTGCAAGCGCACGCTGAAGCGGAGCAAAGGAATTACATTATCTTTTCAGCAAATGAACCTCAATCACACCACTCAGTCCCCAGCTGCAGGCAAGAGACACAGCAGCACTAGACAAGAAAGGAGAGGTGTTAGTTTTGTGCAAGCCAAGCCTTTCTGCTTGAGACTTTGATGTGATGAGCTAGAGAGCATGACTTTCAAAGAGCCGAGAGCAGCGACAGCAAGATGCTGCATACAGCAGCAGTCAGCACAGCATCTCATGCCGCGAGGGTCCATGCGTTGTCAGACCATCCAGATGTTTCCATCCAGTGAGCCAGGCCAGCTGCTGCGCAGCTGCCTCGAGTAAGTCTTTGTTTGCGCTTGTGGGAGACCAGAGCTGGGGAAGCGCTCACTTGTGGCTCCCTTACAGGTTCTTGCTTTCTGACCCAAGCAAAATGCTTTCATATAGTCCTACTGGTTCGTCAAGATGGGTTAAAGTATTTCAGTGTTCTTTAAAGCTGCTGGACACCACTTGTGCCACTGCAGCAGCTGCTTTCTCCATTGTACGGACACTACAAAGCAACGCACTGAAAGATGAAGTAGCTTTCTCAAGGTTAAAGAGTTGGGGAAAAAGTGTCATGAACGGTTTTGTCCATGCCCTATTCCTGACATGAGGACTAAGCTGGCTTGTACGATTTGCAAGGTGGCTCGCAAGTCTTTCTGAAATGCCACTTACCCTCAGCTTACTCGCTATCTTAAAGTTTAACATCCATAGCATATGAAGGCATTCCCGACCCGCTTCTCTGAGGTGGACCCTGGCAACTCCTCCCCAGGAAATCTGATCTTGTCACTGTATGTTTTACAATCGTTCATTTTATCATTGTCGCCTTCTTTTTACCCAACAAACTGCTGGGTACCAGATATGGAAAAGGAAAGTTTCCCTGTATCAACCCATGTCCTGCTGGCAGTAAGGCTTCAGATATATATATATATATATATATACACACACATATGTATATACATATACACACACACATATCAGGCACCCTCAGCTCTAAACCCTGGAGCTGGCCAGAAGCTTTTGCCCAACATGACTGGGAAACAGGCAATGCATCCAGCAGCAGAAGACAAGGAATTCACCACCATGTCCCACAGATCTCCAGCACGCACCGTGGTGTGACACACACACTGAGGGTCTCATCCAGGCACTCTGCACGCTCGCCCTTAATGGGAACACTGCTGTAGTGAAGGAAAATGAGGAAACCAACCCATTCCTGCAGCCAGGGAGTATTTTCCTGCTTTTCCGGGTGAGACGAACAGCTCCATGGCTTGGGGCTTAGTGTAAGAGAGACAAAAACTTGATACTGTTTACAGACAGCATTTTGCAACTTCTCCAAATGTCACCCCAGGTCATACTTGGGTCCGTGCTGGGGGCACAAAACCTGAGTAAAACTCCAAAGCCTGTGCAGCCCCATGCATGCCCAGCCTTACAGCACTCTCAGCACGCAAGCGTGGACAAGGACACAAAGCAACACGTGCCAAAGAAGGACCTGTAAACCTTCTGAAGGCTTGAAACTGAAGACGGATGGAAACTGTTCAACGTCTGCCAGGAAAAAGTCTCAAATATATCCTCACTGGGTTTTTGAGACAGTTTAGTTTGAGTTTGTTTGGTGTGTTTTTATTTTACTTTTTTCCTAAAGCCGAAGCTGGCTTTCTAAATCATCCTAGACAGACAAATAGGGGCATCACACTGGTTCAAACCCCAAACAAAAGTTATTCCACTGGCCAGGTTTTGCTACAAATTAAGTGTGCTTTGTTTTTCCCCTCGTACACACCAAATCTGCTAAGAACTGGTTATGGATGCAGCCAGCAACTCCGCCTGCAAAGCCCAAGACAGGCCAAAGGCAGGATCTGGCCAAAATCCCATTCTTGAGGAGCAACAGCATCGGCGGCCAGCTGGAACCACCACTGCCTGGGTCACTCCAGGCTCTTGGGATGATTGTGGTGTCACGATGTTTTATTCCCCTGACCCAAGGCTCTCACACGCCCTGAATAGAAGGGACATTTTAACCATAACCTTAAATAAACAGAAAGCAGAGGAGACAAGAGTCTGCCAGGAACTACAAAGGGCAATTGTAAACACAACAGCAGATAAAGCAGATGGATATTTTAAACAATCATTTGCACTGGAGAACAACACATGGGATATGTCCCCAAGCCCATGGGGAATGAATTTAATGCAGCCAGAAACCACATTATGCAGTCAAATTTCAATTTATAAGCATTACCTGCTTGCCCTGACAAGGTCCACAAGTAAAACTCAGGACAGTAGAAATGAGTAATGCTGCAATCAGGAAAACCAAATGACTGAGGATCCACATGGAGACAAGGATGCCGGAAACCCGGATAAAGAGATCTTAAGGTCCCGAAGGTGAGAGATGCTTTTGGTGCTTTTAATAATGGTAGTGATCTGACACCCAGCACCCAAAAGAAGATGGAGATGCTTGGTCTGAATCACATTCAGACTTGGTTCTGGCCCTTCTTAGCTTTTCATGCAGAGAGAACAATTTGACGTTTTATTAACAGACTGGAGAAGTGCAAAGTTGAGATGGGCAGCAGAGTGACCACAGACAATGTGAAGAACCAGCCTCTTGTGCTAGATCTTACTGTCCTGACCTGTAAAAAGAAAAGCCCCATAAACAGAAGGTAGCAAAGAACAGAAACTACCCACAAACCAGCCTTATAAAATGGATTATTTTGGAATTACACCATCATTTAGATGATGGTGTTTTGGTAGCAGCCGTCCATGGGTCGATCCTGCTCACCCCTGAGCTTCACCCACAGCTCAGTGGCTGTATTTTTACTTTCAAAAGATAGAAGGGCTGCAAAATCGATGAGGGCCAGGGTGCTGTCTGGTCCCTCACTCCCAGATTCCTCCCTGGGATGAATGAAATCCACCTGCCAAATGCACTGAAACAGCACCCCAGTGCACACCAGCACCTCCAGCGAGGCCAGAGCTGCTGCACACATCTGCCACTGTGCTGCTGGGCACAGTGGGAGCTCAAGCCTTCACCCGCCACCTCCCCTCCCACAGCAACCCCTCGAGCTCAGTAAAAACGGAACCTCAAGAACATCCTAATGCTAATACTGGTGTCTCAAGCAATATCGACGACATAGAGCAGCCTACTCCCAACGCATGCCCAGGAAGGCAGGAGACCGCATTGCTTCAGATCAGAGGTGAACTCAAACAACAGGTTGGATTACTTCAGATACACTTAGCAACACCAGAATATGCTAAACCCCCCAGAAGAAGACGTTTGCCACCGTGCTTTGCTTTGCTCAGAGGGACGGCTCAGCCTGCAGCCCTACACACCGCGGCTCTGCATGAAAGGCTGGGTCTGACATGGGAACACTCGGCCAGTCCAGCGATGCTGGGAAGAAATCCTGCAGTACATGCGTGATCTGAGTTATGGAAATTGAGAAGAAACAATGATCAACCCCCCCCTTGTTACCAGATGCTCACATATATCACTCGGCAGGGAGAGCAGAAAGCCAGACAACTTTATGCAGCAAGGTCAACATTCGAAAGGAGAAGAAACCTAAGCCTTCTTTCAACTTTTAGAGCCAAGAAAAAAAGAGGAAAGGAGAAAGAGCATCGGAAAGGTATGAAATATGTACAGCACCCCAGAAGCACAAAATGTAACCCACCCCCAAAAAGGTCAGCTAACTCTGCTAAGAAACCAATGACACTTTGACTGAATGTGCAAAGCACTCTGCACCTCCTGAACTTGCTTTCTTCTGGGATGCTGTCAGTTTTCCATTAACAAAAGAGAGGAGGGATTTATAAAACAGCTGTTTCTGTGCAGACACGATATCCATCAGCATGTCCCAACACCTACCCCTTCGGTCCTGCTTTATCATGCTCACCCACACCCCTTAAGTGGCTCTTTGTGAGACACCAGAGTGTTGACATATCCTGTTCTGCAAAATCATACAAAATGGAAAGCAACAAAAGGTTGGGCTGTGCATGCTTCTGTGGATTAGCTGCTATCATCCTTCTAGCCAGAAGCAGTACTTGTACTGTGTATTTATCAAGATAATTCCCTTACACATGCATTAAGCAGAATATCCAATAAAAGTCAGCAACAGTTTAAAGCACTGTAACAATCAGTCATTGCTCTTGTGCTACCCAATGATCTAGGAGATGCACAGGTTTTCATCAGAGACCCTCCCAGGAGCGCTTTGCTTCAAGTGAGAAAGCAAGCAACCACCACTTGCTGCATGCGGGGTCCTGAGTGATTCAGGGCAAGGAAACATGTGAGCAGGCAATGGTGGAAGCTGCTCTCCCATTTTTTTCCTGGTTTACCATCTCCAAGTCAGCTTCCAGTACCTCATACAGCTGCAGCTCTGCTGCAGTCAAAGGTTCATGGTCCAGCATCCCTTATTGACACCAGTGCCAGACCGTATCTTTTAAGAGCAAAGAAAGATGACCAGCAGGGTAAGGAAGGGGATTCTCCCCCCTCTACTCTGCTCTTGTAAGACCATACCTGCAGTCCTGCATCCAGCTAGAGGAGGCCACAAAATCCCAGACTGGTTTGGGTTGGAAGGGACCTTAAAGTTCATCCAATTCCAACCCCCCTGCCAAGCACCAGCAGGTGAAAGTGCTCCACTGCTCAAACACAATCAGATTTGAGGACCCTGTAGTCATAGACCAGGTTATGATTAGCAACTGGGTTATGACTGAAGTCGGGATAATACCTTTAATAGCTGCTCTGCTCCCTATCTCACTCCTGCCATCTGCTTAGGCAAAAGCCCGTGCACTGAGGCATGAGCTGCTCACAGCAGGCTTCTGAGCACAGGCTCCAGCTGCAAACATCTTGGGTCATGCTCAGCATGGGGCACATCAGCTATGAGGCTGACCAGGGCTCCTCAGCCAAAACCTTGATCTCCATTGCATGAGCCAAAAATCCCCCATCCCAATCCCTCCAGACTCTGACAACATTGTTCCTAACTTGTCATTTCTCAGTAACAGTGCTGCCAGCCAGAGAACTGACAATAAATATAGAGAGAATCTGCTCTTAAACCAGCACTATTATAAAAAACAAATTTCAAATTGAAGTCCTCTGGCTCTGATACATACCTCCAGCTTGTCATGTTACCCAAACCCTCTGATTTTAAGCTTAAAAAACAAAACACAATTATCAAACTCTAGGCATTAAATCCTGCACCTTCACTCATTTCACAACTTTTCTTACCAGCTGATTAAGGGACTTAAACTGCAAACCCCAAAACATTACACTAAAAAGCAAAACCAAACAAAATGAGAAGGGAAAAAGCTTTATTCCTGCCTCACATTTGGCAGTTTGGGAATGACAAATCCTTCTCAAACCACAGACGCGCTCTTTTAGCAGACACTGACACAGTCCATAAGATGCTCCTTCTTTCCAGCTTATCCTAAGTCAAAGAACTTGTGCAAAATTCATTCTTACTTTCTGTAGAGCAAATGCTCAGAAGCTTCATTACTCAGTGGCTGAAGGGCTGGCTTTCTCCTCACAAATCAACCAAGAAAACCCAAAAGGACTTACGCAAGACACAAAACACAAGCTTCTATATAACTTGAGGTCATCTTTGTCTTCCTTCTGGTAGAAGACGATGCTCATCTCCAGTGCATTGGGTGGCTGGGGCATGCAGTTGTAATGAAAACATGCACATGGGTTCAAAACGCATTTCGACAGCTTGAAGTCATATGTTGCCCAAGAGACTTTATAGTCTAATTTGGAGGAGCACATAAACACAGTGCCTACATAAGCAAAGAGCCTGGGAGGGGGAGGAGAGGGAAGAAGAAAGGTTCCCGAATCCCCTGGCAGGGTTTGAAAGAGATGTTGTATCAGCTGACAGTCTTTCAGATTAACACAGATAATGCACCAATACTTGAACTTGGAAAGTTACCTTTTGAAAACAGTGAGAGGCAACCGTTGGATGGAGGCGCAATGAGCTTGATCCAAAAATAAAAGGTTTTCACCGTGATACAGGAGGGATTTGGGGAGGAAATGCCATTTTTAAGGCTATCAAACTGCCCAGGAGCAGGCAAAGACCTGAAACTTCCAATCCACTTCATCAGTACCTGAATTTCCAGCTACAAACCTTTGGTCCAGACCTAATTTTTAACTACTTGTAGCTTCTTCAAACTCAAACCTGTTGCTGAACATCCTCTACAGCAATACCCACTAACCAGGTTTTGAACAAACACCTTCTGGTTTGAGAGCACTGAGGGTGCAAACCACCCTCCAACCCCCAACTTTCCTGGGCAACTCAGCATCACAGCAGACCCAAGGAGAGGCAGAGGCATGCTACACTCTACCTTCCTTATTTTTTTAACTACTATAACTTTCTGCCAGCCAGACTGGAGCAGTCCCCAAGAGCTCTGTACACTGTAAATCACAGCACTCCTGACCCCAGGCAACATGTACTCACCCATTAATCTCGGCAGCAGCTCAGTACCAACACAAGGACAACTCAGAGCCTTGGCTCCAGACGCTACAAATTAGTTCTAACTATGCTATAGCTAGAACTAATCACAGCCATAAACCAAGAAAATCCAAAACAATAGAAAAGAATCCAAACCTTACCGAGACCATTTTCTCGCAATATAATCTTTTTGTCAAAGCTTGTTCCATAATTCAGAGCAGAAATGGCCTCAGTTTGATGACTTCATTTGAGGATGAAGATGCCAAAGCCTCTTCTATTGTAAAACAAGACTTTTCCAGAATCACCTTCTGTGCTCTGCAGCAGGAGGAGATTTAGGCACACATTTGCAGTGGCCCCCTCACCATTGCCTCCAGCACCCCAGAACAGAGAGGGCACGACACAGTTCCCATTCCCTTTTCCTCAGGCATCAGTTATCATTGGAAAGGCTGATTTTACAAACCATGTATCATGCCTAAGCGGAACAGACCTGACATTCAGGGCAGGAGGAAGATCCCTGCCCTGCCAGATGACAGGCAGCGATGGAGGCAGAGAAGTGGCATGCAAAAAACCTCCTAAAACCCCCACAATCCTTTTCCATTGAACCTGATACAATGGTTAATCTGAAGCACTGGAGTAAAATATCCCCAGGTTCAGCTAAGATGAGGTATGGCCCCAGACAGCATGCTGCCCTTGGACAACGTGATGCTGGGGTGCCACAGCACTGCATCCACCTGAGGAGAACCATGGTGCTCTTTGCCAGATCTGTTTGACCTGCTCATCTCTATGCCGCCTCCACGGGACCCCAAGGCTCAGAGGAAAGGCACGACATGGTGCTGGTACCCAGTGACCGCAGCAGGCAAGAACCTGCTTGAAGAACTTAACGGAATAAAATCTCTGTGCCACTCCATGCAGGCCTCTCAATGCCTCCAAAACAATTGCTAGAGGATAGAAACCAGGACTGATGGCTCTGAGAAGCCAAGCCACCATCCTGCCTGCGTACATCCTGACACAGGTTTACAGGGTATGTATCTCTCCTACCCGAAACAGTTAAGTTTCATTTTGACAGCCTTCTGCAAGTGAAAGCTCAGCTCTTCCTCAAGCTGCTCTGGCAGTTCGGGATGCCTTTTTTTCATTAAATCACTCATTCCAAGTTGAGAGCTTTCCGTAAATTTAATTTGAGCTAATCACTTTCTTGCCAAAGGAGAAAAGCGAATCAAAGGTTTATTTGAATGCTATTGAATTCAATGCCTGTAAATTTAATTTCTATCTCTACTTTTGTTTAAACATTTTACAGTGTTAATTACAAGCAATGCAAATTAGTCTTCCAGGATAATAAAAGGCCTGTCATAACAGATAATAAATAGCTTTGAACCATAAGCTCATTAAGATGCTGTTGAAGTGCGTGCTCTGACTCCCAGGTTAAGATTAAAATCTTCATCCTAAAACCAGGATGAGAATCTTTGTGGCAACTACAAGCTGCAAGCACTGACGCAGAACGTTGCATTCTTTCCAAAGGAAGATCCTGGAGCAAGCAGATGGTCTGAAACCAAAAACCTCAACGTCCGGACGTAGGACTCCAACTAAGCTATTTTAGACAGGTGACCATTTAAGTGAGAAACTTAGTGCAAATGAATGATTGATTTATTTGAATACCTGATATCCTGCAAGCCACGCTGCCCTGATCCCCTTTCTTAGGTCTGGGGAGGAAAACTGTCCAAGTCTCAGATACATTCCTTCTTTGCAGTATCTGCAGGACAAGCTCAGAGCCTTCTGGTTTTCCACATGGATGCAGTAAGGTCCCACCTTAACCTGCTCTCAACCTGCAGTCCAAGGGAGAAACACTGACCAAGGAGAGGCAGGAGGGATGCAGAGGAGCAAGCCTTGCATGCAGTTTTCCTTGCTGCAGTCCAGGCTGGCTGCAGGATAGCTACAGGATATGCAGGATTTTCAGGACATCTGGTTGATCCTCTCCTCATGATCCAAAATCCTTAGAAAGATGAAGATTGCCTGCCAACATGCTTACATGCCTGATATAGTGTTGACATGAAGCCAGAACAGACTTACCACTTCCAACAAGGAGCAGGTGATTTGCTGATATGAAATACAGCAGTGCTGCCGCCAAGGCTTGCATGGGATCCTGCTCTACCCGAGGGAAAGCCGTTTGGCAGTGCCATGCTGTGACTCACAGGCACCCCAGCTCCCACAGGGATGCATGAATGTCCTCCCACCCAGGGCCAGCACATCTCAAGGAGCAGATCCGAGCCCTCAACCCACAGAGGAGCTGTGCACCAGGACATGGGGAGATGTGAAAAGGCGAGCACTCTGATACAGCTAGCGAGCAAGAGGAAAACCTCTTTCTCACAGGCAAGAAGCGAGACAGCAACATGAATGCNCTCAAGCCACAGAGGAGCTGTGCACCAGGACATGGGGAGATGTGAAAAGGCAAGCACTCTGATACAGCTAGCGAGCAAGAGGAAAACCTCTTTCTCACAGGCAAGAAGCGAGACAGCAACATGAATGCAAGCAGGACTTAGCCCCGTTCACTGGACCTCACCATTCTTAACTTGCACTGACCTCCAATCTGGCTGGGGCTGACCAAGCACCAGCACCAAGACCCTGCCAGTGCTCCCTCCCTCTGCCTTTCAGAAGGATCCTCAGTTCCAGTGCCAGATCATCTCCCCGGTCCTCACCTCTCATGGGACCAGGGGTCAAGCCTGAGCTCAAGGAACATCCTTTGGGGCAGTTTGTCCAGAAGAGGAGGATGTGGATCTTTTACTGATGGCTCCCAACAGCAAGATCAGCAAGATCCAGTCAAAGTGATCCAGCAAGATCACCTTTCTGCTGGATGGAAGTACAAAGGCTGTGTGTTTGCAGCACCAGCTCAGCATGAACAGATAGCTACAATGCTTAGTTTAGTCCTAAAGGGGATTATACCCTCCTCACTAAATGGGAAATGAAGTAATTAAAAAAACCCCAACAAAATGAATCAAGGAAATCTATCCTTAATACCACTGGCCATTCTATGGATTCAGGCCACGTCCTACCTATGGAAAATGATGTCTAAAGAACAATTCTATCCTAAATATTAAAGCACCTTTTGCTGAAATGACATTGCTTCGCTGGCAAATGCTGCTGACTGATCTCTGTTTTCCTGCCTGCTGTGGCTCAAGCATTAGCTGAAAGGAGGATTTACTGCAGAGAGACCGCTCACAGCCTTTGCAGTCACCATCTCCCTGCCTCCTTTCCTCACCAAATACAAGAAATCCTGGGCAAAGCACCACCAACCACTCTGCTCTCAGGCGGCCACGAAGGCAGCAGATTTTACAACCACACATCTGGCACATCAATGGCTTTCCTTGATTCCTTCTGCATGGTGCAAGTGACATCAACTCATTGATCTCATGAGTTAATACTGATTTCAAAATAGAACATGCAGGCAGGTGTTCTTCTCTGCTGTTGGCCTTTTGCCTCTGTTTTAAATGCCAGAACAAGAGCTTTAGGGAAGGCGGTGGCATGGTGTCTGCATGCTGGGCTGGGTTTCAGGAGGTCTGGTTTGAAAACGCTGGCTCAGCCACAAGCCTCCGGTGCAACCTTTGGCCAAGCAGGCTCCTTTGCATCAACATCTTTTGTGTATGAACTAGGGTGAAACTGTCCCCAACCCAACCACCTCCACCTGCTCTACAGAGCTCTTGCAAGGGTGAAGTGTACCCACATCCAAGCTAGGACACAAAACAGAAAACAAAGACTGTATTTGTAGCTAAAAAGGAAGAGCCTTGACCGTATTCTCTAGGTATATAAAATAACCACAATGTGCAAGAAAGAGGAAGGAGCTGAGACTCGGGGAGAAAAAGAGGCCAAAGCTAAAGAAAAAGAAGTGTTTAAAACCAAGGTACACAGACAAGCATTGTGTCCTTCTGGGGCCACACAAAACGTCTGGAGAAGGTTGGGCTGGTTCAACCCAAGGGTGCTTGGAGAGGCAATATGCCGCGAGCTCACAGTTCTGGAAACATAAGCCTCATTTATTCTTCCTGGAAAAGTATGGGCAGCTAGAGAGAGATCTGGTAGGTTTGCGCTATAAAAAGAGAATGGCACAACACAGACAAGAAGGAATTTTCCATTCAAAATTAATTTGTTTTCATTAACACCCAATCCCATTGCTAACTATTAGAAGAAAAGCTCTTTTGTTAAGATTTCTAGGGGCTGAAAAGGCCAATGAAGGGCTGGAAATGCTCCTCCCCATAACAATGGATTTGCTACACGAGACTGCCCACAGAAATAAGCAATATCAGGCTTCATATTCCTGATATTTCTGAGTTTACAAAGTGTAAGGAAACCACTTAAAAGCAGAGTTTGGCCTCCTCCTGCCATAAACAGCCAAGTTATTCTGTCTTCAACATGGGAAACCCACAAACCCCAGGGAAAGCAGCAGCCATATAAAGATATGAGCATCTCCATTAATAAATGCCTTCCATACTTTAGGATCATTATTGGCATTATAAAGAGAAAAGCATAACCCAGTTAAAGTGCTGGAACAAGGAAGGGAATCCAGTAGTATCAATTAATACAGAAATGAACAGGAAGGTGACTCTGCCTTTCTTCCCTAAAAACTATTATGCACAAAAAGGTGAACTGAAACAAATGCTGAGAATAAAACCCACTTGTCAGGGTGCAAAAGGTGGGTCTTTGGAAACTAGTTATGTTTTATAGATGAGACGTTTACTTCCGTGATCTCTTTCTACAGAGTTGATGCAAACCCCTGGGAAATCCAGAATCAATTCCAAATATTTACTCCTGATAAAGATATTTGAACAAGTGAAAAGGAATAAAATATGTCAGAGCTGGAGGATGCAGCTTAAACCACACACAAAAATAAGCCAGACTATTTCTAGGTACCACAAACTACTTCCTTTTGGCTTCCTACACTCATTTGAAGCCCTTTCATGGTGGGTATAAGAGTTCTGCAGTAATTTCTAGCCATTTCCAGGCCCTCTCAGGCCAAGACAGAGGGAGAAGGGATCAGGAGCGAGTGGTGCACCTAAGCACAGTGCTTCATGCCACAGTTACAGGAAAGATAATCCACAAAAGCAATGCAGACCATTTTGTTATCACCCGTGGTAACAACTATGGGTGTCCCACCCTGGGCACAGGGAGTCCCATCTCAGGAAAGGCTCTCACTGCCTCTCACGCTGCAAGGGATGGAAAGCTCCATTTCCAACCCTGGCATGTGCCTGCCCATCTTCCCCACACCACTGCCCATTCCTCACTCCTGCCTGGCATCACTGCATGCAGCTTAGTGCTTCTCAGAGCTCTGCTCCTGCCACCAAGCTAGGACAAGAGTGAAAGATTAACTTAAATGGCAGCACGAGTGATAAAGGTGAAACAGAGTACGGGGATGCTAACATCATTTCCCAGGCTGAGCGATGCCCTGTACAAGTCTGCAGCTACCACAAGACTCCTCAATGCGGGATGCAGCAAGACACAGAGACTGAAGGCACCCGGCTGCCTGCAGAGAGCTTGACCATAACCCTGGGCTGAAAGATGCGAAGCCTGGCTGAGGCAGCCCTTGACCCCGCGGTGCACCCTGCCACCCCTCCTGGGAGAGGCTGGAGATGGCCCTGGGATGGGGGCAGCCTCAGCAGCCCTGGGAAAGGACAGGGATATATATGAATGTTTCCTGGAGCGGCGTTGGAGACAGCCGGCCGTGCTGGGGACCCTGTTTCCACATCGCCCCACAGCTACGACTGCTCACACAGCCCAGTCACGTCTGGCAGCCCGGTGCGAGCTGGCAGCGACTCCTGCCCCCAAACCCCACCTCAGACCCCCCCCAAACCCCACCTCAAACCCTCACACACACCCCCCCAGACACACTGGGAACCTCAGAAAGCCAAGAGGCACCAAGCTCCCTGCTCCGCTCCCTCTGGCTTGGCAGGTCCCACATATACGTGCACTTAGCTGCTGCCCTGCTCTACGGCCCAAATGCTGCTTTGTTAAGGGCTCTTGAGTTGTGGGATTTTTGGTTTGGGGGTTTTTTTTTTAATACTATGTTTAAAGTTGGATATTGTTCCAAAGTTTCCTTGTTTCATGTCATTGTTTGTTACTGTGTTTGAAAGTTGGCACATATTTGTTCAATTAAAGATTTATTTGCACTATTTGTTGAATAAAGATTATTCTTGCTAAAAGCTAAATAAAGTTTCAAAAAAACTCACACATCCCATAAACAAAATACAATGTCCTTTCCAAAAAATGGTTGCACAAAACATTTCAAAATCACTCAATTCATTATACAATAAATCCACACACAAAATAACAAGACCTTGCCAGAATACATAATAAAATCTCATTACAACACTTTCAGACCCAAGCTTCAAAGCGGGAACACAGAGACTCCATGAACCCTTTGGCCTTGAAAAACTGCAGAGAGCGTGGACAGAGAGACTCCCTGGTACCCCCAAACATCTCCACACCTCCGACAGCACCCATGGGTGCCAGCTGCCTGTCCCTTGGCTGCTCTGAAGCCTTGGTGGCTCCTGGCCAGTGGGTCCCCCTCCACCCCTGCCCCAGGCTGCCCATCACCATTGTGCAGCTCCTCATGGCTGGAGCGGAGATGCTCTCTCATAGCCTGAGCATCACATAAAAGCACTCACAAACCACGGAAACAGAAGGCAAGCAGGGCTTCCAGCGGCATAAGGAGGAGTCAGCACAATTGCCACACGAGCCCCGAAAGCAGAGCCCCACTCTCCATTAAAGCAACAGGCAGAGTTTCTGAAAACCACAGATCCTTCCAGAGCCCAGCACATTAATAATCAGGTTGATGACGGTTTCCAAAGCCCAGCTACTTGAGGGGGAGGAAAAAAAGGGAAAGAAAAAGAGAAGTCCTTTAATTTTGCAATGAGGTTTGGAGCAGAAAGATGTGTTGCAATACACTTAGGGAATCCCAGCCATGCAAAAGCATCCCTTGTGTGACCACTTGCAAAATGGCAGCCATGGCTGGTTTGCTTCCACCCAGCCAAACCCTAACACTGAACACTGCAAATGTGCAGCAGCCCCGTGCTCCAGCACCCTTGCCTTGCCAGAGGATGACGATGGCATTTGCTATATCCAGTTTCACCTGCCCTGATCACAGCAAAACTGGTTTCAGCTAAACCTTCTCCAAGCCTAAAACCAAGAAGCTGTGCTGGTGGGATGCTGCCACGTCCTCAGGTCAGCCTGTGCACATGAAGCAATCACTGCCATCCCAGTGCATAGCAATACCCATCCTTGGAAAACAGCCCGGCACTTTTACAACTCCGCACCCCATCAGTTCTCTCCCCAACCAGATCTTGAAAGTTGGAGAGGGTCGGTTTCATTTAAACCCCCTCAAGTGCCATATGAACAGCAAGCCAGTGTACAGGGCTCCACAGAAGGGCTATTGCCATGCACCAGCTGCACCAGCCACGCTCCCTCTGGCGTAAAACTGAAGCTTTATGGATGCACTTACCTACTCCCCTCTGAGCAACAGCTGTCCATGTGGATTCAGTTATTTCAGAGCAGCTACTCCGAAACAGCACTTGTGAGAAACCCCCTGCACAGAGAAGCCCTCAACAAGTATCAAAGAGCACAGAAAGACAGGATGGATCGTAAGAGTCAATGGCGATGCCCAAGCTGGGTATAACAGAGGTCTCTCCTTGCTCACTGGAACAAGGAAAATCTGGAATAAAGTTCAGGAAGACCCTACTGAGAGGGATGAGGCTGTGGAATAGATTTCCAAGAAAGATGGAGGTAGAGTTGCCTCTGCTGCCCAACAGTGAAGGGAAAATGAGTAACAAGTAGCAGAATGCAGACCACAGCAGCGATACCCATCTCCAGTCCAGATGCTGATGGACACTTTTTCCACCTAGATAAGCTCCTTTGTCAAAATAAGCTGCTGGAGCTCATACCACAGGCTGGTGGATGGGCAAAGCCCCTTGAAATGGCACTTGATGGGAAGAGCTGAGATACACAAAGGTCACCCCTGTCCTAAAGCAGGGGTTAAAAGCTGCGTTTCCTTCCTGCCATTTCAAGCACATAAACACTTGCGTTAGTTGCTAGAGATGCCTCCCTCCCAATTCCTCACTGAATATATTATCCCACCAGGCAGAGGAGTATGAACTCGTCGTGGTTTCCCAACCCTGACCGGGGGCTCCGCAAGCTACTGGCAATACATATAATAAGTTATTATGCAAATAAAAACTGGACTCAGCCAAGTGAAATATGCTGGCTCTTAAAGTCCCATCTGCACAACAGCAAGGAGCTCAATGAACTTTAAAATACTTATTGTCACCACAATGGGCAATATTATATTCTAGTTTGGATCTGTTCCTTCAGAGCATTAGCTCTCATTTGTAGATATTTTTAGATTTTCCTATCCCACTCCTCATTATGAAACCCTGAGCTGCAGATTGATTTATTTCTTAAAAGCAAGTTGCTGTTTTCCCAATAACAGATTTAACAAATTTGTTCCACCTGTTCAGTTATGCTTCCAATGGCTTTTTTGTGGTTTCATTGAAGTTTTTTTTTAATCCAAACCTCAAAGACTCTAAACTCAGCATTAAAAGACAAGCTCAGCATCATCACTACCACTCACAATTCAAATGCTGCTCCAAATTACTGCAAGCTTTCATTTGTAAGTCGATACAGACAGCAAGATTATTAAGCTTAATGGCTGTGGGCACAAACACATGCTCTTCGGAGGGCATTCTCCTACTGTAAATCCTACCTCTGCAGCACACAGGGGCTCACTGCCTAACCCTGAGGATTTTCCTCCCGTCACCTCATCTAACCTTAGCCACTGGTTAGAAACAAAGCGCTGCTTAAAAATAATCACCCTATGCATATCCATCAGGGGCCCTTAAACACAGCATTTTTCATCACTTGATTGAACTGGTGCAAGTCAGTCACTAGGACGGGGAGCCCTGGGAAAGGTGACAGCATATAGGAGACCTCCCAGTTTGGAAGCAATGGATATGGAGCTGTAAACACCCCCTGGTTTATTCCAAGGTGCAGGGCTGTGACCCTGAGACTTGAAAGAAAATCTTGGTGCTGTGATATTTCATTAACATAATGACAAGCAGCTTTCTTGCATACCCCACTCACTGGGGAACTTTATGGGTTAATACTAAGAGTAGCAGATGAATGGTCACCTTACCAGCTAGAAATCACCCTTACAGTAACTCCTGATAAGTCAGGCTATAATTAGTGCTCTTAAACCTCTAAGGCCAGTCCAGTTCTGAAATAGTTTGAAATAAAAGCAGGGAATGACTGGAAAATTCAGTGCATTCACCCTTTCACAGAAGACAAAAAAAAACCATCCCAATAATCATTAACCACGACATCCATTATCTTGGCATTATATTTGTTTGAAGAGTTGAATCTAGGAGTTCTTTGCTATCAGGTATAGCAAGAGCCAAGACCCTCAAATAATTACAGGAAATACTTGCCCATTAGGTAACACAAATGCATAGAGTAACAAACGATGGCACAAAATCAGACAGCGATAGAAGTCCTCGTGCCTCAACATCCAAGAGCCATCTCAGCTGTGAAGTGAAAGAAGGACGTTTATCCAGCTCTCTTTGTAGCTCTCCATGGACCTGCCCCTCCATCCCCAGCCCATCACACCAACACCAGCCTGAACCACACTCTTCTCTACCCAGCACAGCAAATTCAGCTATGGTTCTCCCCATTCGCCTTCTTATATTTTCCTCCAGGTCTGCCGGGTTACACCTGGAGGTGTCTTTGGAGGAGTCTTCAAGAGAAGGTGCTCACCAAAACCAGGGTGGTTTTAATGACCACCGGTGAATGAAGAGTCCCTCCTGACGGCTGAGGTTCCAGGGGAGGGAGTCCACCCCAGCAGCAGCAGAAGGGGGACAGGGTGCTGAGGACACCAGGGCACTGACAAACCTACCCATGAACTGAAGAAATGGGACTTGTTTGCCTCTCCAGAAGACCCAACCGGCTACTTTCAAGAGGAGCTCGTTTGCTTAAACAGCAACCTATTTTCATGTAGCCTTAATTCACAATCGACCATATAAGAAGCCCAAGCCTTAGAATAATAATTTTCAGATTCCTAAAATCATTCCTCAGCAAATATTTCAGAAGCAGCATTTAACTGCAGCCATTTATTGGCAGAACATGTGAGTGCACAGGTGTGCATAAGAGCCAGCCAAAGAATTCTGCCTAATTTATGTGCAAACAGTTATGTTATGGAGATATCACGGGGGGAAAAAAAAAACAAAACTAAGAAAACGAGGATCCTGTAAGAAATAACCCAAGTCTTCTCAATCGGAACATGTCGGCACTATGCAATGAGAGCAGAAACCTGAGAATAATCTTCATCCTCAGCATGAGACATGAGTCTTATTTCCCAAAGGGATTCTTGAGGTGTTAAACACACGCAGCGACAGGTTTCTAACTGGGTAGCATGAAAACTTAAAGCTTAATTCAATTCTAACAAAAAAGCAATTTTTTAAAGAATACTTGAGCCCTGGAAATGAAATAATATTTGAGAGGTGTGCGATTGAACCAAGGACCGCTTCTGTGCCCCTCAAAGAATCATAGAACAGTTGGGGTTGGGAAGGACCTTAAGATCATCCAGTTCCAACCCCCTGCCATAAGCAGGGACACCCCACACTAAACCATGGCACCCAAGGCTCTGTCCAACCTGGCCTTGAACACTGCCAGGGATGGAGCACTCACAACCTCCCTGGGCAACCCATTCCAGTGCCTCAGCACCCTCACAGGAAAGAATTTCTTCCTTAGATCCAATCTAAACCTCCCCTGTTTCAGTTTGAACCCATTACCCCTTGTTCTGTCACTACAGTCCCTAATGAAGAGTCCCTCCCCAGCATCCCTATAGGCCCCCTTCAGATGCTGGAAGGCTGCTATGAAGATCCATAACCCAACTTCCCCTGAAATAAATCTGCAAAGAAAATGTTTCATTCCCCTTGCAGCTCTTTACGAACACAGACAAGTGCTCCAAAAGCTAAAGCAAGGGCCCACAAACCTCAGCTGCTCTCCTTTGGCAGCACCGGGGCATGGTCAGACCCAGCACGGCATCTCCTGAGGCTGCACCTCACCTCAGGTATGCACGGTCCAGAGCAAAACTAGTTTGGATTTCTGCCCCATAAAGAAGGGGAAAAGCTGCTGGAAAGCCCTGCTGCCCCAACAGAAAAAGTCTGAGTTTTCAGGGGGGGCTGAAGTAGCCTGAGGAGGAACTGAGGCTGAGTGCAGTAAACACTGACTCCTGCTGAAAGTCATTTCACGGGGGTCTTGGAGAACGCAGGCAACAGGAGAGGAGCAGCGAAAGGGAAATCCTGCCACAGACATACAATTAGCACATGCACTCACTTGCTTCCCCAACAATTAACGCAGGAGACGTCTCTCCCCAGCCGCTGCTCAGCTTAGCCATGACTGGTTGAGTGACAGCTTTACAGGCCTGAAAGCTATTTGGTGTAGGGAATCAACAGTGTGACACAGCCCGCACAGTCCAGACACGAGCCCTGAATGCCGAGTGGTACACAGAGCTGTCAACATACTTCACTGATATAACAAACTGAAAATGTATAGAGCTGCCTGGAAAAAACATCCATCCCAGCAGATCGCATGCTCCACTGCCTCCAATTGAACAAACCAGTTCTGAAGCATGCCACAGTGTGAGGACTTTCAGAGTACCGGTTAGTTGCTGCAAAGCAGAGGCAGGCTGGCCAGAGGAGCAGCTGGTAGCACCATACTCTTGATAGAAAGAAGAGCACCCACAAAAGTAAGCAAAGCATCCAAAAGATTTAACGGCTCTACCAAGAAGCCATCTTGTCTTTCTTTCTGTCTTTTAAAGTGCTTATTTTGAGAGCCTCAGGGCTCTCAAAACCATAGTTTGCTTTAAGGCTCATCGCAGGCTATGGTAGTCCCCCCTCAAAATTACCCTCTAGGCTACTATAGAGGGCAAACTCCTCTGATGGCACTGCTGGACCTCTCTCCAGTAGAGAGCTGACAATACAACCTGTAATGCTATCATCATTCCCTCCCAACAAGCAATCCATTGCTTCTTGACTTTCTTCAACAAGATGCTGGAAGATGCAGCAAAGTTCAATGTTGTCACTAAAGCCTCCATACCAACAAAGCCCAACTCTGGTCATCTTCTGCAGATGTAACACTTGATACTTCCTAACAGATTGACAACTCTCTCTTTTCCATGGACAACAGCCCTAATAGATTATGTTGGAAAAAACCTTTTGCAGATGAAGAACCCAAACTCAGCCCAAACCAACCACCAATTCACTATTTCTGAAACAATTCATTGTACTTAAAGCTAAAATAGAGGACTATGCAAGACTGTTCATCCTTCCTGCAACTCAAGCTGTCGAGCACATCTTCAAAAGGCCATCAGTCAACCTACAGTAATACAGCTCCCTGCACCAGACCTTCTTAAGGCCTGAAAGCCATTAGTACACCAAGCCCAGCTGTACCAACCAACCCAAGAGTCACTGCAAGAGCAGCTGCCTGGGATGCAGGACCAACAGGGCATCACTTACAACATGGACAATCTCTTCAATCTCTAAACCCCTGATAAACACCATAAAAATTTCCCCACAAAAGTCCAAGATATTAAAACCCACAGTACTGACCTTAAAAAAACAGAAAGACAGAAAAAAACCCACAAAAACCCACCAAGAAATTGCCCTGGGTTTTGTTACTGTTTGTACATTGCAGGCATCCATCAGCCTGACACATAGCAACAACGAGAACCCACAGGCGAACCGACAACATGAACCACGGGGCTGTCCAGCCCACCCCATGTATTTTCTTGCTCTTTGTCAGACCTTTCCCCGAAGCACAATTAATCTGTGTTTTTTCCTTCACAACCAAGCGCTTTACTAGCATCAAGATTTAATTTGGGTACATTTTGGCGCAAAATAAAGACCAGGGAAGAAGAGTTTCTGGAACAGCAATAACTCCAACTCAATTCTAGAGACGTAAGGCATATTTCACGTTAAGATGTCAGTTACTAACATTTAATGCTAACAGTGTCATTTGCCCTTCAGCTAGAAGAAAGGCATGTAAGCAACCCTAACTAAACTAAAATTTCCCCATTGCAAAGCATTTCTGCCAGGAATCACAATTTGAGTATCATGTTTCTTGTGCTCTTCCTTGTACAATAACCCCCAAAGCCCATGCTTAAAGTACGTTTTATTACCCGGTATTATACACGCTGGCCTTAGAGAGTATCCTACACGTTGCTTTGGACCAACTTCACATCAGTGCCTTTCTGTATCATAAAATAATATTGCAATAAAGGGGAACAGCTGGACTAGAACTAATGTCACACTTTATAACCTCAACTATTGCTATTGATTTTCATAGTGGAGAGCCCTATTTCTTCATAACGCAGTTTGGCTTTATTCTCTGCAGAAGCAACAGGACAGATGGGGTGGCAGATGAACGTGTGGCATGGCAGCCCACCTCCTCCCGCAGACCAGAGTTAATGCGAAAGCTTTCCGTTCCAGTGGGTTTAAAGCCCGGGTTTTTGAACTATGTGGCCATACTTGGCCTTGCTTTAATTAACCACTAAATGCCAAGTAGTCAAACAAAAAGCAAAAGTCATTTGTTATCTTGAAGCTGCATCTGCTCGCAAAACCTCCAGCGGCTTTTTGTTGCTATTGTTCTCGAGGTTTGGGCTCTTTGAGAGAGCATACCGAACGATAAAATCCCTAGGTAAATATGTCAAGGGAGGCCTTCCCTGTCAGCCATAGCCTTGGGGTGCGATTTCTGCTCACAACATAAAAATCTGTGCTATTTGCCAGATTTCAGATAGCAAACTGGAAGATACCCGGCACCGCTTTTGTACACCAGCAGCAGGAATATTTAACTGCTTGATTACCTGATCCAGACAAGTAGCTTGAAGCCACACAGGACCTTCACCAGCATCCAGCCAAAGTTTAACTGCCCAACTGCTCCCATTGACCACCATTACCGGCATTACCACTTAGAAAATTGGGTTTCCAGCACGTTGAGATATGGGAAGAAGAAATGGTTCTGAGTCCGGAAGATCCATGAGGTGGGGGGACAACAGCCCAGGGGGCTCTGGATGTTTTCTTCTGACCCCAGATGCATGCAGCTGGGCTCAGGAGCCCCAAAATCTTCATTAGAGAGCAGAAAGCTAGTTAATATTTCAGCCAAAATATCTTCTTGAATAGTTTGGTCCAATGTTGAGGTACATGGGGAGAACTCAAGTTATTCTCAGCTTGAAATGACCCTCAGCCCTTACCTCTATGATGGGCTTTTAGAGGGACCCAATGGCCCTCATGCAGGGTGCTGTTGGCTGCAGCGGGCTGTGAGGACAGACGGAAGGGGGACAGGGCTTTGCTGAGTGAGGGGAGGCATCACTAAGGCACTGAGAAGCCCTAACTGCCATATCACTTCCAAACTGGTTATTCTGAAAAGCAAGAGGAAAGCAGCTTCGCAGAGTAGGGAGGAAAGAGCTGACAGCTATTTGCTGCATCTAAGTGTAACTTTCTTTGGCAAATGCAGCCTGTTGTTAGAAATGTGTGCCAGACGCCTGGATCGGCAGAGCTGAGCCTGCAGGAGCAACGCTTTGTATTTAACACTTGAAGACCTCAACTTCCGAGAGCTCATCCTACCATTTCATACCAGCCAGCGTGCAAAGACAGCACATATGGAACCGACTAAGGCGCTTGATGCAGCGCCTATAAATTGTCCAAGCCTTGCAGCCGCACATAAGAGTGCTAACAACAACTGTGCAGTACACATTTGTTTGAAGTCAGATCCTGCTTTTATTAGGGGCGTGCTGCTTTTCTCTTCAGAGCGCTGCACCGGCTGCTGCTCCTTGCTACGTGACTTCACTGCTCGCTGGGATGTTTGCAGTGAGCGGGGATGCTGAGGTAGCAGGGTGCAGCCATGGATCCCAGCCGGGAATACCAGTGGCACAGTGCAGTGGGACAGGGCTCTCTCTGCCTGCTGCTGCTGGTGTTGAGCCTGAAATGAGAAGCAGCCCCTATGCTGGCATGCACAGGCAATGTGTAGGACAGAGCCTGCTGTGAAGGGCTTGATGTGATACGGGATCTCTAGGGATTAAAACTGCCAGCATCTGTATTGGCACAGAGGCTCTCTCCATCTCCTAACGAGCAAAAGGTTGGGGGTTTCTTGTCGATGCAGTGTCTCACCAGACATGAAGGACAAGTGCAGCTGATCATGGTTGGTGCTGAGCCACACAGGCTCAGCTAAAGGACTTGTCCTGCACACATTTCCTTTTCCTACCTCGACCGAGACAGCAACATCACTAGAACTGAAGAATAAGTCTGAATCTTATCACTGCACCAGTACAAACAAAGCCCTGCTGCAAAGCCCAGCTGTGGCTTACTGAACCTTCTGGTAAAGAAAAATGAGAGAAAACCCATACATGAAAATGTATATAGCCTAGGAGAGAAGCTCATGGAAGGAAAGAGGTCTCTGTGTGTTTCCTTTCCATGAGGGAAGGTCTCCATCCTCCCATGAGCTTTGCTACCCATGCACCTTTCCCACTAGCAGCACCGCTGGGACTCTCCACACTTTCAGCTATGAAGAGACAAGCAAAACCAAACCAAACCCCCCCCTCCCCAAGGCCCCAAGCAACACCAGGTGATAAAAGTTTTCCCCAGAAGAATACCTGTACACCAAGAGAAGCAGCACCAGAGCGGTTTGGGGCTACTCAGTCTCACGTTGCAACCCCACTGGGTTCTTCTTCTCCTTCGAACATAAAATAAAACCCAAAGAAATAGAAGAAATCCCCCCAAAACCCCCTAAAGCAGCAGCCAGATACATGGTACAGTCACCTGTACAGATACAGTCACCTGTGCTGGTGACTGCCAAGCAGATCTGGCTCACAAACCTTGGTGTGGAAAACACCTCTTCCCTACTATATGCATAATCTTTACTACCACCAGAGGCCAGAAAACGGCAGAGATGCTGCAAAAATCACCCATCCCTGCATCTCAGCGCAAATATTCCACTCTGTGAGCCTACTCATAGGATTGGGCTTTCAAAATCTAAGTTCTGTGACCGGCAAAACAAAAGGGGCTTTGGGAAGGGATGCAGACAGGCCACCGGCGCAACGATCCCACTGCTTGGCCAGAGGAGCTGGGATGGAAGAACAGCATCGCCTGTCAAACAGCTGCACTCTCCTCATAAGCTTCTTCTGTTGAACACCGCTGATTCTGCGCAGCCCAGGAATCTCTGCACAAGCCAGGTTCTGAGTCAGAACAGCTCTTTCCTATGACAGAAGAGAACTCCAAGCCAGCTATAAAGACATTGCTTAAAAGAACAATAATCATGTAATGGCTTGGGTTGGAAGGGACCTTGAAGCTCATCCAGTCCCGACCCCCTGCCATGGGCAGGGACACCTTCCACTACAGCAGGTTGCTCCAAGCCCCATTCAACCTGGCCTTGAACACTGCCAGGGATGGGGCAGACAGATTTCTTGTCTTTAGGCACTGGAGATGCTCTAAGGTCTCCCCTTAAGGAGCCTTCTCTTCTGCAGGCTGAACCAGCCCAGCTCTCTCAGTCTGTTCTTCATCCTTTTAAAATGACAACATCCCTTAGAAAGGATCACCCAGCTTCCCAGTAAGAGTTAACACCACGAACTCCACAAGCACGGACAAGCCTACCCACAGCTCAAAGGCAGACAACCTACTAATTTAGTTCATTATCACTAAAAAGGTAGTAACAGCTGCATTTAAAAACCAACTGTTTTCTTCACGTGTTGTCATCCTGCTCTCTAGATACACCTCATCAGCTGCACACCCAGCAGTTCCTATTTTGATCTGATTTTTCCGCCATAGGGTATGTTTAATGGGAAAGCCTGAGAATTCCAGCTTTCCCAGAAGAAATGCCACCCCTCAGAGCTCCTGCAGCCCCGGGCTTCTCAACACAGAGACAGGCAGAATGGCAGCACCCTGATACTGCAATAAAAACGACAAGGAAAAATACCTTTGTTGAGTCTGAACTGTCATTTTGTTGTCTCAGCAGGTCAGCAACAGTTCCAGACACCAGCTTCAAATGATTTATCCTATTTTCCTGTCCCATAGGGAAAGTTTTTCAAGCGCTGGTTAAGGTTAGCAGTAGATCAGCAACTTATTTGCATGGCTGAAGGAAATAATTACTCCAAAATTATATCCTAGATTAATTTCACTGATCCCAGCACATGGAGAAGACTGGAAGGACCACGCAAAGTGTGCTTAGGCCATCAGAGCCTGCCCCATGTGGCTTCCACAGCCCCAAGCAGAATCAGAGAGAAACGTTCACTGTAACAGAGATGGAGAACACGGAATAGAACAACACAAAGAACAAAAGCCAGGGAAGGTCTCTTGCTCAGCGAGTACCCAGCTGCCTCCTGCTCCCTGGCCAGCACAGTTGCAGGGAGCTGCAAGGGAGAAGAGAGCAGAGGAAACGCTCTCTGGGAAGGAATGCCAACACTAAAGTAATTCAAATTAAGAAATGGAAAAACAGAGAAGGGATAACACAATGGAAAAGTTGATTAAGAACTGTGACGAGGTTTACCCAGGGACCAGCACCCAGGTTAACTCTCATGGGGCAACCAGAAAAGCCCCAGCATGTCCTGGAACAGGGCTAGGAGCATCAGTGCTGGTCCGAGCATGGATGTGGTTCAGCCTTGGCCACAACAGAGACCACAGTCCTGACACAGCAGCTCCCCAACTCTTTCACCCGTATATAAGCTACAATTACAGAGCTGTTACATGCTCTGCAGTGGATTTCACTTCAAGTACTGGCTTAAGAAACTTTCTCTCTGCCTTTACGTGTCTCAAGACAGATTTAAAGCACAGAGGTAAAATGAAATTGCAAAGCCATGCAACACAACTTGCAGGGACCACAGTCCCATGCAATGCATCCCCTTGCCACAGAATGCCTGCTCCAACATCATGTACAGCAATGCCCAGCGTGGTAAAGCCATGCAATGTAATGCCATGCAGCATCCACCTCTGGAAAGCCACATGTCACACTGCTCAACACTCACTGATGCAAAGCCATGCCATGCCGACTGCTGCAATGCCATGCAACACATGCCGCACAAAGCAGTGCATGCAGCATGCAACACAATACTGCAAAGCCATGCAATGCAACCCCATACCATGCAATGCCCACTACTGCAAAGCCATGCACTGCACGGGCACCCCACAGTTTTCTCAACACGTTTAGGTCTCCTGAATTAATGGGACCAAGAAAGCAGCACTGGAGGCAGCAGGATCCCTCCCTTGCCATTCACAGACAGGAGGCACAGTGCAAAGAGTTAAATCACTCGCAGATTTACGTGTAATTTCAAGTTGCTGTTCTCTTCCTCCTACTGCGAGTGCCATGTCTGAGAAAGCGCAGAGACTGGAGAATAACAAGCTGCAGTTGAGGTGCAGCTTCAGCAGGAGGACACTGGCACTTGCCATTTGGAATGCATTATAGCACTGGCATCTCATCAATAGAGTCTTGCATATTTAGTACTTCGCACTTACAACAATTTTATTTGGGCTTATGGAAAGAGCTCATTTTAATATCCACCCATCTGCGAGTAATTATTTCTGTTATAGTAGCATTCAGGCCCAACTGGCATCAGCACCATCAGCATACAAAACCAGCGCGTTTCCCCAAGAGTTTAACAAGAGAGCACTTACAACTGCAACTGTCCTATAAAGCCAGTTAACTATTCTGAAATTGCATCCAAATCTCACTGTAATGCTGTGCTTGTGCACAATGAACTCCGACAGATTACACATCCTCACAGACACACTTACCACTTACTCACTGCACAGAGTTTACTCAGGGCTTTATATCCGCACAAACCCCTCACATACGGGTTACCTTTTTGCAGCCAGACACCTCTAAAAATAACATCCTCTTAAAAGTGTTGAAAGATATTAAAACATAAAGTCATTAACATATAATGAGACTGGAATGAGAGCTTTGCATGCTCTGAAGCTATCAGGGTTTGGCTTCCAGTCAAGACAAATATATTGGATTAGTATGAGAGCAAAATTAGGATGGTGTGCAGTTTAATTAGCATTACAAGATGCTACATGTGTATGGAAGAGCAGACAAGATTTATAGTATTATGTGGTAAGAAAAATAATGTTAAAAGGTTAGAATAATACCAGTTTGATAAAGCACTGTGTACTCTGAGGTTAAGTGAAAGATAACTTCGGAATGCCACAGAGTGTTCTTAAAAACACGGGCTTGAGTGTTTGCCAGTTAACTCATCCAGAACTGTGGAAAAAACCCTGCAACTTCAGTCACGTGGCAGCCAAACGCTTACTTTGGCAACAACCACGTTCTCCATCAAGGAATTCCATAAATGCTGATAAGAAGCCCTAGTCCTTGCACAAAGTTGCAGTGTTTGTCCTTCATGGAGTGAGAAGAAAATAAAACCATAGAAAATACACCAGAAAGCTCCGTTCCACAAGGGGAAGACAGGGCAGAGCTCACAAGAGCCTGGAAAAGCAGCAGGCATCGTGGCTCCATGCGCACGTCGTTAATTACATCTTGCTCGCTTGATGATTTCTACAGCACACACACACTTGGTGCGTGCGCCCCTCAGCATGGGCAGGATGCTGGGGCCAACACCGTCCTGATGTGTGATTCCTCTGCTATTTGCAGTTTGCTGTTCCCAAGAAGCTATCAGCATTCCCATATTCCTCCATGAGCTGAAGCCTGGCCTCCTTTCCTCCCTGTGCATTGCTGAACTCACTTCATACTGGTCCCCCACTGGCTGTGGAACAAGGCTGCCTCCTCTCTCCCTGTGTAGAGAGCCCAACAGATGCTGACACGGGCTTTGTGTCAGCAATTGCAACCTATCTTTATCATTTTAAATACATTTACATTTTTCCAACTGCTTCTTCTCTCCTAGATGTGAGAGTTTTCCTTTTTAACCTCTTGGCTATTCTCACCAGCATCCCCAGCACGTTGAGATGTCCCTCCCTGGTGCGACGTGCTTGCAGCCAACCTGCGCTTGGAGACCCCAGAGCTGCAGCTATTTATGTTTTTCCTCACTGACTGTTTCTCCCTTTCCAGTTGGGAGCTCCTGAGCTCCAGCCCTCCCAGCTGAACAGCTCAAGAGCGGTGACATCCCACCGCAAACAACAGCCTCCAAATCACCTGCTCGGTGTAAGGACACAGAACGAAACGCACCTGAGCAGCACCATAAATAAACAAGCAAGCCAGGAAGGTGCTGCAGGCAGAGCAGGGCCCCGGCATTGCACCAGCCCTGCAGTCCCTTCACAGACAAATGTGATGGCTCCTCCACACACTGTGACTTAAACCTGCAACACACGCAGGGATGCACCTCAAACCCCTGGGGCAACGCTCCCACCATACTTCATTCTCCAATTGGCACAGCAGTCACTGCCATTCTCCTGACGCTCGGTACCATTTTCTTGTTTAAAAGGAGGAGTTGATGGATTCATGCCAGATTATGCAAAGAATATTCATAGGCATAGTAGCAGAAATATGTTTTCTATTTGATATCAGGCAACCCCGCTCCAGCCCCCTCTTCCCGGCACAGAACCCAAGCCTCACGCCGCCTCAGGAATGTTATCCTCTCAGTTGAGGGATAGGCATTACTAAGATGTGAATGAAGGTTACCAGAGCCCCAACATGTTATTAGCCAGATAACACACTGTGGTCTCCCTTTATTGCCCTGTAAGAGCTTCCTCCAGCTACAACCAACACTTCCAAGCGTAATTTGAGGGCAAACCCGTGATGAACTGCGTGCATAAACACCATTTTCTTTCTGCTCTATGGCCCACCTGCACCCATAGCCTGAGATCAGAAGCCCTGAAGCCCTAAAGCAGGAGCCCTGAGCAGATACTTAAAGGTTCGTGCCCTGAAGAGCTCTTCACAGAGGCTGCTTTCAGAGAAGTGTTTCCAACACAATGCTCCACTCAAAGCTTTCATCATACTGTCAAGTTTCAGCTCATTCCTGATCCATCACATGCCGGTGCAGCCTCCTGGCTCGGGAAGCAGGAACCAGGCATGAGCATGAAGGTGCATGAATGGGTCTGGGGAGGGAGAAGTCTCTGGAGCTGCGTTAATGCCTTTCAGTCCCTTTGACAGCATGCTGTGCAAACCATACCTGAATGCCTTGACTCTGGAGCTAGAAAAAAGGGCAAAACGACTGCACTTTCACATTAGGGAGGCAAAAGACACCAAGGTGCCTCCACAGCCAAGCACCAATTCCCTTCTGCTTTTACACTTAGCTGAGTTCTGACCAACCTCCAAACCCCCATTTCAGTACCGAGTTACTCACACTAGCCTGACAATGCCACTTAGAGAACAAACAGCACCAGTTACCTGCCCATCATGTGTTATTTTCAGTTATGACCCTTCAGTGGCAGAGGGTGGACAACAGACAACACGATGTCCATCTGCTCTCTACAGCCAACAGCCCTTTCCCATGGCCAGTTAGAGGCTAACAGGCCATAACCCTTCTCCAGGTGGAACTGCCCAAAGAGCTCACCAAGAACTCCTCTGCCACAGCACCCTGACCAGAAGCACAAACTATATTGCTCCCTAGATCTTTTCCAAGTAAAGGCAGCGATTAACTTTTACTCAACATAACAAAAAGCAGCACACGTTGACTGAGTTGCAGACTCTTCGCTGTTATTTCTTTACCTACAACTACAAGCAAAATACTACTTGACTTCTAAAGCTTTTTTTCCTGTGATTTATCAAATGAGCAAGCAGGTTTTTAGGAGACAGATATAAATTAACAAGGTGGTGAACAGCCTAACGACTGCTGGAATCAGAGGAGGCTGCCTGTTCCTTCAGGAGATAAAGGGATACAGGTGGGAAAGGGAAGAAAAACAAACAGTTTGAGCGTTACACATGTTGCTTTGGTGGAATTAAAAACCCTGGCAGGAAAGCAATGGTATTGTCAGGAACAGTGATGGAAGCACTCCTATGTCCCTCATTAAAGGCAAAGGAACCTTTGGCATGGATGACGGTGAATGCTGGTAACCCAATTGCTGCTCAGCACCCCCACAATTAGTTTGATCTGCCATACCTGACTGATACTGGTTCTCATTCCAAGAGGCAGGCTTTGGCAGCTTTTAGGCCCATCTCAGGACACTCACAAGGGCCCGTGCTTTGCCCGGTGTTCTGAAGAGGACAAGCTTTTGTAGAAATGCAGCATGACATGGGCTTGCTTGGCGAAAAAGCACAGCAACATTGCTCTGTGAGGCTCAGGCATTACAGGGATGACGGGTTTTGATCTAGTTTAGGCATAAGCTATTTAAATGCGTGGTACATAGCACCCTGCTGCCCGTTCCCCACGAGCGAGCGCTAATGAACACACCAACCAAACCACTGGGGTCTTCCCCAGCACACCCATCCGGAGGGATTATTTGGGGTTTATGACACCGGTCAAGGCTGATCGCACCACTGCTGCCCAGGTCACATCTCAGAGGGGCAGCAACCGGAGAGTGGATGAATTAAAGCAGCATTAACAAACTTTTCATCTCGGAGCCAAACCGGTGATGCAAGACCCCGCAGCTTCTGGGACAAAGATGTGAACTACAATGCCTCAATCTCTGCCATGAAAAATTGCCCTTGTATCTTAAATGAGTTACATATTTGAATACCCTGTAAGATAGGGAAGCGGGGCGTTATCGAGCTGCCAAATCTCACTCCTGTCATGAGGTCATTTCTGGCATACAACCAGGCGAGTTTTCAGCCAAAAGCTCAGTGATGACCATCGCTTCCCATCCTTCCCCTGCTCCTCTCAGTCCTGCCTCAGGTCAGGAAAGGGGGTGGGGGGTGGGGGGGTGACCATTAAACCAAAACAAATCAACACCACATCAAAAAGAAAATCCCAAAGCCCCTAAAAATAAAAAGGAAAAAAAAAGGATCAGGGAGGGGAGCATTTGTTGGTTTGAATCAGCTTGTACAATCACAACACATGCAGCCATTCCTCAGCCTCTTCACTGACCATACTTTGCATGGCTGAACACAGCAGAAGGCCTTTTGGAGGGCCTTATCTCAAACCATGAGGTTTGGGATGCTGGGTACCCCCAATGCACCATGACTCTGACCATCCCTGGGAGAGAAACATCATTGATCAGACTGCTTGAAAGGCTTAGTAATTTCTGCTTCCTTTAGGTGAGCATGTCTCCTGAGACATGTGCATAGGACTGTACTTTGGATTTAGCAGCAAGCACAACGATGGGTTGGGAGGCAGCTAGGAACCCCCTGATACTTGTACTAACATTGATGATAACTTTTTCAGCAAGCCTCTTTGCGAATGCCTCATATCTCTGTATTCACAGCATCCCCAAGACGTGGAAGGTGGCTGGTTTTAGCTCGCACATCGTCTCATGTGAATGGCGAGGCAGAAAACTCAGTGAGAAACGGGAGAGCAGCACTACTACAACCAGTGTTAATTACACGTTGTCACAGCACCAGCTTCCAAACCGAGCGGTTTCGGTGCCAGCAGTTCAGCTGTGAGCTGCGCGCTGCCCGTTAAACTCAGTGCTTCGCGTGTCCTTACTACGAGGAAACTTTCTCTCACAACCAACTGCTTCAATATGTCCGGAAGAATTATTCATCTTGTGCCTGACAGGCCAGATGTAAAATAAAGAACTAGAGAATTAGTGTTACCTTATCTGGAGTATGTCAGCTGTAGCGAGCGACGCTTGGATCTCCGTATGCATCCAGAGACAAATTATCTGACACTGTAATTTATGAACGCCTCAACTATTTACCCTGGTATTTCATTATGCATTCGCTGGAAAGAAGAGCTCTAAAGACTAAACAGATCCAGCATGATAACACGAAAGCAGCTTCAGCCGCATGCTATTACAAGGCAACCTAAGAATCCCAACACAGCATCGAGCTGCTGCAACTCGCTTCGTGTTGACCCTGATCAAGCACTGAAGGGAGAAAAGCGATGACCAGATAGCTCAGGTTCTCTCCAGTTCAATGCTCTCTTAGGTTTCATTATTGGGAACTGCAGATCCCAAGTGCCAACTGGAAGGCACAAGCCTGGCTTTCCCGGGAGCAGCTGAGGCTGGCGCAGGGGAAGGGGTGCCCCTTGCCTAGTCAGAGGAAGGGGTTTCAAACTCGTAGCTTTATCAAAGCTATTTTTCCTTGCCCTCACCCCCACCATTGATAACCAGCAAGGCAAGGACCGCTGGGGCACTGAGGAAGGGCTTTGTGCCTCCACTCCCCCAGACCTTCATTAGGAACCCCCCAGCAAAGCCACCTTTGGGGAGTGGGCTATCTGCTCATGTGGCTCAAAGGGGAAGGAACTCCTTCCTCCAGCTCACCCTGCTTGCAGCAAGGTTTCGTGCCTGGAAAAAATGACCTAAGTTTGCGAGCAGAGGCCCCAGCTCTGCTCCTGCTCTCACAGAGGCTCTCCAGACCAGTGAGCACCCCCCAAGGGCTCCGTGCACCAGTGAGGTTAAACAGTGGCAGAATCCAAGCGTCCTGCACGGTTCTGACTTCCAAGCAGCTGGGGGATACAGAGCCACCAAAGGCGGCTGCACCTCGGCTGTGGGGCAGGCGGGGAGGGAACAGCTCAACCAACCCAAACCACCCCAGCAGGTCAGAGGCAAGCACCGGGGTGCGCAGGAAACGGGATCCCCACCACGTCACGAGGCTGCAGGACCCCCCCCCCCCCCCCGGGCGC
>NDXB01012178.1:111289-124770 GCA_002631895.1 Agapornis roseicollis
AAGAGTCCCTCCCCAGCATCCCTATAGGCCCCCTTCAGATACTGGAAGGCTGCTCTGAGGTCTCCACGCAGCCTTCTCTTCCCCAGGCCGAGCAGCCCAAACTTTCTCAGCCTGTCTTCCTATGGGAGATGCTCCAGTCCCTGATCATCCTCGTGGCCTCCTCTGGACTTGTTCCAACAGCTCCATGTCCTTTTGATGTTGAGGACACCAGAACTGCACACAATGCTCCAGGTGAGGTCTCCCGAGAGCAGAGTAGAGGGGCAGGATCACCTCCTTGGACCTGCTGGGCACGCTCCTTTGGATGCAGCCCGGGATACGGTTGGAATGTTCCGCTTGCTGTCAGATCTATAGGAAGGGCAACCGCACCAAGGACTGCAACCAGCAAATCCCCCAGGCTCAGAGCTCTGGGTGATGCTCCCCTGGCACATCAGGGCTGATGTGCTGCAGGAAGGTCCTGTGTGCCCTGGGATGCCTGGGGCTGTGCCCAGTGAGCCCAGGTTCCGCTGCATAACTCTCAGTGCTGGGCTTGGAGCATTGGGAGGTCCCTTGCAGCTCTGCATTCCCAAGCTCCATCATCCCACTGGTAGGGTGACCTTCCCACGAAGCTGTCCGTTCCAGGAAAGTCTCCCAAGTCCTGGAACAGATTGCCTGGGAATTTGTGGGGCCTTCATGGCTCAGTATTTCATAGAATACAGCTATAAAAAACACTATTGTTGCTGTTTATCCCGTGTTTGGGGAGGAGGATGAAGGAGGTGGCCTCTTTGTAGTGCTTCCTAGCTGTATATTTCTGCAGTAGGGTTTTTTTTCTTTAAGGTCTGTGTAATAGTAATGAAATCACATGAGAGACTGTTTTCATTTAAGCTAGAAATATTTCCCTAATATCTGTGGATTAAAACCTGGAAGCATTAACCACTGCCAACGCCAACCGCTCAAAAGCAAGAAGCAAATAAAAGCAAAGGACCCATCTGTAAAAAACCCTGTAATTATTTTAGGACAATTTGGATGCTTAGGGTTGTCACTGTTTTCCAAGGTCAGGATCCAAATTATTTGAAAGCAATCATACATTGACCTACTCAGTCTTGCAATAGCCTTGTTCCATCTTCAAGAGTAACCTATGTCACTTTCAACATTCATTTTAGAGGTCAAGCAAGCTCAGAGGTCCTTGAAGTACTTTGTACTGATGGTGTTCATAGAGTCTTAAAGACAGGTCCATAACGCAGATGTCTGAAGTCCAAGCTGTGCAGCTGGGTCAATCAGTTATTAACTGTACATAACAAGTGAATTCACCATTTCTACTCAGATCTCATTAGGGACATTTGCCAAACCCCCGAATTAAGGTACTGCCTCCAGGAGAAGATCCTGGTGCTGTGTCCTAGCAATTCAGAAGAAATCCTATCTGATCATGTAATTGATATATAATTAATACGTGTCATCCCGGACCTGAGAGAGGTCCTCTAGCATCGACCATGGGGCACTGGTCAAGCCCCAGAAACAGAGGCTTTGTACTGTTTTCTCCAGGCTCTCACTCGCCATGGCTGCAGAAATGACAATGGATTCATATTTCTTGGATGCAAAATGCTTGGATTCTTCAAAGCGCTAGGAATGGGTTCGCAATGCCTTGGATGGGCTGACCAAAGGCAGGGTCCACAACAGGGAAATAGAGAGCAGTCGACAGAGTCCTCTGGAGGGTGAGCAGAGGCTGAAGAGGGGAACAATGCACAGAGGCCATGTCTCTAATGCTGGGGGGACTTCTTCTCTTGATTCCTGAACTCGCTGGGCTCTTCAGCATCACAGTGCAACAGAACCTCTCCATCCACACGGGATTTAACCAGAGATGGGAGGAGAAGCTGCTATAGCAGCCCTGTCACTTTAGATCTCCCTTTTCTTTTGGCATAGGTAAAGCTGTCTCAGCAGAACACAGGGCACGTTATGGCAGGTCCAAGTGCCAGTTGCTGTGCACATTTAACAGATCAGGGGATCTCTTAGGAGGATGTTGTAAAGAAGATTTTTAGCCCATTTTCCGTTTACATTCTGGCAACAGCTGTAACATTTGCAGCAGCAATGGAGCAGATTTCAGCATGTGTGACCTAAAAGCTTTGGAATTCATGACTTTCCTTTGAAGAGAGCTCCGCTAAATTGCAGGAAAGCCATCTCTTTTACTCTCTTGGTGGTTAGCAACAACATCAATATAATAAAGTCCCCTGAAACCTGAAGTCACGGCATACCGACAGTGTGTCCTCAAACGTATTTATAAGCCCTTAGGATGAAGGATCCTGAATTTTATAAAGCCTCCCTCCACACATCACTGCAGCTGCAATTATTTCTCCTCAGTGAGAGTTGAGATGTTTCATACAGTCTGGTTTATTTAAGATTGTCTTTTCAATAACTATGAGCTCTGCCTGTGCAGTAAAGGTAGCGCTTTGTGTCCGACCACTTCCATAGGGGCACAGATTGAACATTATGTTCACGTTATGAGGGCAACATGTACCAAGCAATGGCATTCATCTGATGCCTCTTTCCTGGCTCCATCTATGACTTTTCTGAGATTGTTTTCTCTCAGGACACCATTATCTTTGGCCATTCCCTGTCCCTCCCATCCTACTCTATGAATTCCTGTAACTGCCATTTAAAATGACACAAACCAAACTCCTCACCCCTCTCCTCAAACTCTCCTGCACCAGGATTGTCCCGTTTCCCTACTTGACTGGCAGTCACTGTGGCAGGCTTCAACAAGATGTGCAAGACAGAGGATGATCAGGAAACACTCGATAGCCCAGTGTCAGCTTGGCAGCTGCTGCTATTGAAGCCTGGGTTATTTTTCCCCTCACAAGCACTAGGCCGTGTTCACAGAGCACAGCACACACAGCATCACTCGAGGGGCCACTTTACACCATTAAACATGAAAAAAAGGAAAAGCAAAGCCTACCACTGTGTAGTGACTGGCATTTTTTCCTCCAAGATGCACAAATAATTATCAACAAGCAATAATAACAACAAAACAGTTCCATATGCTTGTGTTCTTTCTGCAGAGAAAGAAAGATACTCAGGTCTATCAGTTCTTACTGTGCTTATTTTCACATGTTCTTCCCCCTGTACTACTGACTTCTAAGAATTAGCAGCACATTGACATCTAGCTTTCTTGTATAGACAAGGTTTTGCTTTGCTTTCTGTTTAGAGGGAAGATGGAGGTCTGATTGCTCAGCCAGCTTTGCTATTTCACTTCATTGCAGAGTATACAAGGAGGAGGCTTGGCCAAAGAATCCTAAGTTAAGTCTAAACACAGCTTCTTCTAGAGAGGGTAACTAGGATGTTGCCCTTGGTTCTGTTGTACGTTTATTTATATGTTATTTGGTGATAATGAAAAACAAATGTTAGGAATCTATTCAGTTCTTAAACTTTTATAGACTTATTGTCTTTATTGTCAACTGTACAACTGTCTCTCAGCCTCCCCCTCCCTCAGACACATGGAAGTGCAGTCGGTGACCAGTGTCAGCTGTGCTCTTACTCATCCTGGCTGGAACAATGATATTCCACACCACATTATACAACCTTCCCGGTACTCATCACCCCCAACCCCTAGCTCCCTGCATCCCAGGTCACCGAGGCGAGCAGGCAGTGGAGAAGTGTTCCAAGTTATTGTCCTGGAGTGCCAGTTGCAGGAATCGCTGTTGCCAGTGAAAGAGGATATGATCTTTGCCTTGAGGAGTATACACGATAGGACAGACATCCTTTCAGAAAGCCCCAGCGCCTGCTTTGCCACATGGATCAGTAACACTCGCTCACCAACAGCCCACATGGAAACAGTGAGGAGAGAGCTGCATCATTCAGCTAATGCTTAGCTTGCATGACCGAGAGGACGGTGCTCCTCTCCTCTGCCCATTTGCCAGATGAAAACAGGGGTTTTCCCAGGCTCCAGCGTTTCTGGTGCAGGCATTTGCCTGACCTGCCCACCAAGGAGCATGCAGAGCTACTGCCTGGGTAGGAGACCCTCAAAGCACAACTCTTCCCACCTAAACCAAAATGCAACTGCCCTCAGAGCGGACACGGATGGGTCTTGCTTTGCCCATAGTGGGGCTCAGGCTGCGGCCCTGATCCATCTGCAAATTATTTCAGTCACCTTCATAGAATCCCAGCCTGGTTTGGGTTGGAAGGGACCTTAAAGCTCCTCCAGCTCCAACCCCTGCCACAGGCAGGGAACCCCCTCCGCTGGAGCAGCTTGCTCCAAGCCCCTGTGTCCAACCTGGCCTTGAGCACTGCCAGGGATGGGGCAGCCACAGCTTCTCTGGGCACCCTGGGCCAGCGCCTCAGCACCCTCACTTTATATTTGTCTCTGTTAATGCACTGCACAAATTATCTCTTTGGAGAAGCAACCCTGATTAAATTACCACTCACAGAAATTACATCTTTAAATTAAGAGAAGCAGAAGCCACAGAGGCTGAAAATACACACACACACGCCATAAACCTTGGACAACAGTTTTCCAGGACGTCTCCCATCAGATTTCCTTCTATCTGGAAGAGACACTATGGTCATGAAACAAGCATTTCAACCTGTGTCTAGGGAAAGCCTGCGCACAAAATACAGTACAATGTCAGCTAATTCTAAGTGACATAAGCGTGAGCTCTGTCAAGTACACGAGCTCAAGTAGTGCCCTGTGCTCACACCTCTCTTTGCTGATACAACCCAGTCTAAAGGCTCTTCCCAGCCCAGCTGGGCTGCGCCGCCCTGGCCCTGCAACTCCATCCTATTGCTCAACATACCTGAAGGTTTGGTCCTTACTGGACTAAACCCATACGCTTTCTGTATCTCCAAGGAAAGCCACAGACCCTTCTGGAACTGCTGCAGTTCCTCGGGGTATTTCTACATGTCCATCAGGACAGCGGCTGTGGCATGGCTCTTAGCAAGCTTTGCTTTGGGGTGTCCCCTGGGACTGACCAATGCCCCATCTCCCCATTGCTGATCCTTTTTATGGGGCAAGTGCTCACAGGACTGATGGCCTCACACGCAGCCAGCTCATGAAGCCCCGTCACTTGACACAAGGGAAGCACTGTGGGCTTCAGTGTGTCTCCTAGCCTGTTTGTCTTCCAGAACCATCCCTTAAGCCACCAGCCCCAGGTCCCTGCAAGGAGCACTCATCCTGCCCTTCCGCAAGTGTAACTGGCCTGCAGCTTCCATATTTGTGACACCTTGTGCATATGTACTAATGGTGCTTCATTATTAGCATTAAAAAGCCCAGGGTCTTGAGGAAGCCTTAGCCCTGCCCTTCTTAAGGCAGCTTTCATTCTGGTACAGTAACACACCATACATCTCTGTCACAGCTGCGCGGATGAGTTCAGCTGCCATGTGCAGCTCCTCCAGGCTAAGCATTTAGAAAAAAAGAAATAAAAATTACATATTATTGAAGAAAACCAAAAACCAGACTGAAACCCAGCCAGATTGCAGTGGGGTTTGGTAGCACAGTGACCAGCATGTCCTTGTGCCCGATGCACACAGCTGAACGCATGAATACACTGCTTCTCAGCAGCGTTTCCTTGACAGGCAGTGCAAAGCACAGTGCCAGATGTGGAGGCACTGAGATAGGGGAGCAAAGCCTCCCTGTCCCCCACATTCCTGAAGACCAACTGTTTCTCTCTGCCCACCAAAGCTGCCTCTGCAGAGGAGCCAGCAGGGAGGAGAGTCAGTAGCAATTGGGAGCCAGAGAATAGAGTCTTCCACATCATTCTGGGCTAAGCTTGAGCTAAGCATCTTGGGGTTGGTCAGGGCAAAAAGCTGAAGCCCTGGCTTTGAAAAGGGTACATCTGAGGAATTTGTATCAAAGCAGGAGCAGTCATAAGGAGGACATATGGGACTGTCTTTTTAGCTCACTTAAGTTACTGGAAACTGAACAGCCGCGGCCCTGATCCATCTAGAGGACCTCTTTGTAAGTGGCTTTGTTTCCAGGTGACCTGGGAGTTCAGTGATTTGCAGCCTCGAGACTGTTAATATTACATGACAGCAATAACCAGGGGAAGGAAAACGCAAGTGTTTGTTCTTAGATGCATGCCAGCCATTGCAGATTGAGGTGAGGAGAAAGATCACAGGGCTCAGACATAACATCCTATACTAACACAGCCTTAAACCAGCAATTTCCTCTGTGGACCCCACATCAGATCAAGGCTTGATAAAGTACTGTGTCTGAGCACAGGTTAGAGGATTTGGGAAGGAGCAGAAGCCATTTGTTATGGTAAGGAATAGTGAAAATTAAATTGCTTATTACAAAGGCATATTTCAATCAGCAAACAGCTAGGCCCTAATGAGTGCCATTTGCCTTCATCTCTTCTTACAGGTCCAGGAGTCACGGCTCCACCAGCTCTGGATTGCTAGCCTGGGGAAGCGCTGCACTTCTAGGCTAGACCAGCCAATTGTAAACTCGTGTGTTTCATCTCAGCATCAAAAGTTCTGCTTGAAAAATAGCAAACCATGTAACTTTGGAGAGAGCTAATTCATTTGTGATTTGAAATAACATACTTCTGGGTGCGCAGGCCAGCTTCTGTGGATCAATTGGATGAAGGTATCTGCCTTATTTCAAAGAGATCTGAAGAGGTAGGACTTGACAGCTCTTTGTGGAAATCTTTCCTATCTCCTTTGTATATCTAAATTACATTTATTGATATACAACGTTGACATTTTTGTCACACTTCTGAATCTCATAACCTTCTGTTTCAAATTCACAGTCTTCTACTTCTTAAGCTATTATTATTTTTACCAGTCCCAAGGGTGTGCTAGAGTCTCTTTGGTACAAATTAGAATGGCTTTTATGAAAAACTTACAGTTTACATAAAAGAGGTTCTCTCTTTGGCTTCCTAACTCCACCATCCCTAATGCCAATGTAGTGACAGCTTCTAGCATAGACTCACCCAAAACGGGTCTCCACGGCATCTGGTGTTTTAGCACTGATGCTAGCCTTGTTCACAACTAGGCTCGGAGGATCTGAAATGGTGCTAGAAACAGTAGCAATGTTCCCCAAGAGGGAAAAAAAAGACAAATGTTGACAAGCTTGTGAATATAAACATGTCAGGGCTCTTCTGACAGCAAGACTTTGCTCTAAGCTGGTTGCAGGCTTACCTGGAGCTTTACTGTAGGCTGGTGGCTAACCTGGGCTTAGCACCAAGTGATGGAGAGGCGGATTTAGGGAAAACTGAGTGCCAACTGATTTTGCAAAGGAACAAAAACTGGGGTAGAACGATCCCTGTGTAGATAAACTGTGGGGTAACACCAATGAATTTTGGAGCAAAAATGAAGTCACAGGCAAAAAGGCTGAATGATAGAAAGGGGGGTGGTGGGGAGAAACCAAGGAAGACTGGAGGAAGAAGAGTGTGAAAACTTGCTAGAGCAAGCCTTGAAAACATGACAGATCAAGTGTGAAGGTAGCTAGGATGCCCCAAGAGACGGAGGATATAACCCTAATTATCACATCCATGGGACTAATCTTGTGTTAATAACGTGAACAAGACAGGCAGAGGAAAGGAAATCAGGGTGTAAATGATGTGATGTGTCACCGGTAATACAAAGATAACCTCTCCCTAATGTGGCCTTGCATGCAGCAGTTTCTGTGGCTTGGTTCAGGGCACTTGTTTTGATGTTTCCTCATTAAGAAGAAGTTTGATGTAACTTGACAACCCCTGGATATATCAGGTCTGTGATCTTTGCTTGTGCTTAACACTTCTCTCTTCAAAGGAAAACCAGATCTTTCACCCTTTTCCTTACAGGAAGCTGACCAAAAGGCAGTGCAAGGGATGGATCAGTGCTGGAGAGCACGAGACGAACAAACTTGGCATTCTGGACGTGCCATGTCTATGTTGCTCCCCTAACACAACACCAATTCACGTCCAGAATCTCCTGCAGACCCTCATCTGCACCAGCAGAAGACTCAATTACACCAGAATCAAGTGTTCTGAATGTACACCTGGTTTTGTAACAGGTGAGATATTTGTGGAGGAGGACAGAAACAGGACATTGACCTCAGTTGTCAGGACTGGAACAGGGCTGCAAGGAGAAAGACTCCTTGTGGGCCAAGGAAAGCAGGGGGCTTGACAGGGAATAAACAACAACGGCAGGCTTCTTTTTGGATAATACACTTGGACTGGATATAATGATAAGCACATCTCTACTTATGTACCCTGCCGGGGGGTTGGAACTAGATGATCTTAAGGTCCTTCCCAACCCTAACTATTCTATGACTTTATGATCCCACACTCCAGATCTGTTTTCTCATTAGAGCAACAGGAGCATTGTGTCCAGTCCTTCCCAATCTCAGCCCACAACATCCAGCCTAACCTCACCAAATCCCCCCTGCCACTATTGAAAGAGAAGTCCCTGATGATGGGGCCTGCACGTTCATGCTGACCACCTACAGTTTTCTCTGTAGCAGGATATCCGTCCTTCTATAGAAGGGGAACACAAAGGCCAAGGCCTCCCACTCCCAGGGCTTCACTCTAAGGCTCTTGAAACTCTTTCCAGACCTACAGGTTCACCTGATGTGGTTTTATTAACAGGGTTTCTGGATGAGCTCAGGGCAAGCTCATGAGAGCGGATGATTATCCAAGACCCGTATGGCACCAGCACACCTTGTTCTGTGCCTGACCCTCTGCCTTGAAATACACATCTCTGCATGTTTGTGTATTTTCTCTGTATATTTGTACAGATGTAGATCAAAGAAATAAAAAGAACTCCCACTGCTTTCACGTGAAGGCACAAAAACCCCTTCTCAGCCCTTTCCTGTCAAGGGGTTTGACTTCATAAAGCTGCATTAATAAAGACGCTGATGTTTCCAATGGGAGAAACACATCACTATGACCTTGCTCTTCCTCAGTTACTAAACCAGATCTAACAGAATTACACAGACCCTTGTTGCAGTGTCAAGGCCAAGATCCAAAGTGGCCAAAGGAGAGAACAGGAAAAAGAGAAACAGAAGTCACACAGTAAAACCCAGCTGGGTCACAGCCTTTAATGTATAAACCCATATAAACCCACCTCCAACAGCCCAGCCAGGCAACTCCTGCTATGCTATGGCAAGGGGGTGGCTGATGAAAAACGAACTGTAAGATCCTACTTAATGCAAATCTTAGACAAAAAGAAGTGATCAAAGGAGTCCTCCAGGCAAAAAGATGGGGAAAATATGATCATTCATAGCCTCTTCAACTGTGAACTACAAGATTTTCATCAGTTTTCTGTGGCATCACAGTAACTTTCCAGTCACAAAATCCAACAAAATAACACTTGTTTGATCACATACAAATAAATTAAGAACTCCTCACCAACATCAGGGCGTTTCAGTTTGAATGTATCCAGAACACGCAGACTTTGAAAGGCCTAGAAACATCCTTGAGCTTCATGTACTGCCCGAAACTGCATCCTTATGGTGAAGAGTCGAAAGGACAATAAAACACAGGCTCTCTTCAGCCTTCCATGCTCAAAAGCTGCTGTGAAAAACAAGGCCCTCAAGCACAGTTTTAGATTTATGGTAAAAAAGTTGCCTCATTTTTGTGAGTCCCGAGTACTCCTCTGCCCAGGGAAGACTGAGACGCTCCTGGAGCTCTGAAACTGCTCGCAAATACAAGCACACAGTCAGCATGCTTCTAGATGCACAGGGAGAAATGATACCTTTTCCTTGGTTGATAAACCAGAATGCAGAACCTTGTACGTCATCTTTGAAGCTATATAAATAAACACAGGAACAAAGGGAATTCCTAGCTCACATCCAGAGGAGATGGTGTTAGAAATCCCAACCCCACACACGATTTCAGTGCCTGGGGAGTCCCATTTTGTACCTCAAAGCATTTCCAAGCCTGGAGTTTCATTTAGGTCTGCGGTGCTTTGTGTTGTTTTCTCAGGGGTGCAGCATTTTCCATGCTCTCTCTAGCAGTAATATTTTTTACATTGCCCATTTCAGCTTTTATGGAGCCAAAAGGCAAATTTACAGCTAAGAAATGTCTCTCTCATTCCAGCTTTGATGTCTGCAGGCCTATAGCCATAAAAATGTATATCTGCTTAACTTGCATCAACTTCAAATCCCTGCTAATGAAATCCCTGGGAACTGGCATGTTCCTGGGTGGATTTTCAGCTGCTGCACCAGTTCAGGCACCTTGCGGCCACTGAGACCCTTCCCTGTGCTTTACCTGATGCTCATTGCAAACTCCCCAGGCTGGGCAGTCATGAGCCTTCTTGCTCCCTTCTTCAGCCCCATTAATCTTGAGGTCTTTTACATGGTAGCCAAGGCCCAACACATACCTTTTTCAGGGCATCTGGGAGGTGGGGAGATGGCTCATGCTTATGGTATCTCCCCTTTTGGAAAGGCAGTGACCGAGGACAGGGATGCTTGGGGACTGTGAAATCATGAGAGGCCTGAAAGCCTGAAGAGCATGGGTGAGGGATGTGTGTCTCTGGTGACAAGCCACAGAGGACTCAGAAGGAATTTGCAAGAGCAAACAGCATCTCAAGCATGCAGCACAGCATGCCAGCGGTCACTGCCACAGGACAGGGGATACCAGGGTCTGATAAACGCAGCTGTACCAATTCAACAGTTGAACATCAACCCAGAGCTGTTACATAAAGAGATACCAGTGAATCCCTTGCAATTGACTCAGAAATCCCATTAATGCATGCTGATGTATGGGTATTTCAGGAGCAGCATTGCTGTCTGCTTGCCCTGCTTTCACAGGGCTTCCCTAAACCTCTGCCACAGCATATCCCACACCTGATCCCAGCCACACCACAGTGTTATTCCCTGTGGGCTCAGCAAGCATCTTAAGCTCTCACCCTTTAGCTGCGTTACCAGTACCAAGCCAGGGACTCAAACCTTTAATCTCTAACAGTAGCTCCATTTTGAAAAGCTTCATATTAAGCAGCTACCACATACCCAGTGTAGCAGAGATGCCAGCAAGTGCTGTCTCATCGCTGCAGCAGGAGGTTGATAGGAATGAGCAATGGCACAGGGCTTGCTGGGACCTGTCCTGCCAGCAGTGCTCCCAAAGGACAAAGCAAACCCAAACACGTTCCCTGAGAAGCTCGGTGCTGGATTCTGAGAGTATTTAACAGCTCAAGGCTCTTGCAGGACTCTCATATGGAGTTTCTAGAACTCAGGTGAGGCCCAGAGCTGCTCAAATTTGGGCAGTTCAGAACACACCCATGAGGAGCCACTGTTGAAAGTACATTTAAAGCAAGTGGGATGGGGTGGTGCAGGCCTTAGGAAACGGCTGAGTTGGATTTAATTGCCTGCAGCAATGTGCTTACCTGAGACACCTGAGTGCTATGCTGGAGACAACCTCTGTTGTGTGCCAGTTTGTCTCTGCCTAAGCATGGTCCCCTCTATGCAGATAACTGTCCCCTCATTTCTGTTAGCTGGCCATCATGCTTTTACATAAGAGTTCATGTTCACATTTTGCCCTGGAAACCATCTTGGCTTTGCCTTAGTTTTACCCTTTGTCAGTACAGAACATGGTATTCCCTGAAAATCAAAACACTGGGTTGGAAAACACCAGGACAAATGGATTTTGAACACAGACAGTGGGGTCACCGTCACTGATTTGCATCAACAATGCTTCTGTACAGCACCTGCTCTGTTCTCTTGTTTTCCTATCACAGCCATGAAGGTTCCCTGAGGAATATGGGGAAAATTCAGTTATTGCTGCTGGAGGCTTTGCAATGTAGGTTCAAGATGGCTTAATGTAACTAAAAGCATGGTTTTAGCTAAAAAGGGTCTAGATAATGTTGATCTCTGGTTGTCCAAACTGGGAGTAGCACTATGGCCCTCCCAGCTGCCTGTTTTGGTATCCTGAATCTCTGGGTTTTGTGGGCAAGAAGACAACCAGTCTGTTGCATCCATGAAATGGCTCCCTCTGAGAGATGTGATGCCATCTTCTACCCAGCTAATGGATAACCCGAACAAGGCATTGTGGAAATGAAAAGCAGGTACCAATCCATCTGCTGGCATTAGTAGCCAGGGAAGAGATGCATGTGTGCCTGTGTCCATGCAGCAGAAGGTGCATAGGCTGGCTGCAGGAACAGGCAGCCCTGGAATGCTTTGGATTTCACAGCTGAAAGGCTGAATACAGATACTGGGAGGTAAGGAGGAGAGCTAAAGGTGTCCCTGTGAGGGAAGGGAGGGGAAAGGGGATGGTGCAGCAGCAGGAGCCCTGTGCTCAGCTCAGCCTCAGCTCCATACTTCAACACAATCTTTCTGGTACAGCCTTTCATCCTGGACCACCTCCTCAGTTTGAGGAACTCTGGGGAACATTTTGTGTATATATGTATATACACGCACATATATATGTGTGTGTGTGTATGCATATATATATATACACACATACACATATGTATATATATTCTCCCTGTCTGAGCCACAAAGGAAACTTGTCTCCTGCGGAGATCATTTGATCCTCTTTGGGCAGAGGTGAACAAAGATCCCAATGGGAGGCCAGGAGACACTTCTTCAGTCCTAGCAGCGATACATCCCGCTCCTCATCACCTCACCATCCCCTCATGCAGTTACACACCAGGCACGCACTCCCCAGCCGTGCTCTCCCCTCCTGCACCCACCCCTCTCCTGGTTTTACAGCAGAGCTGATGCCTCCCCTTGCATTTGCCTTTTGCACCGATCTGCTCTTTAAAAATTGACTCCAATTTCATCCTTTTTTTTGTGCTTGCTTTTCGTCTTCTTTACAAACTGAGCTTTCAGCTTGGGGTAGGAATGGCCAAAGTGTAACTTTGGAGTTTTATTACATGGCCTTTTGCAGCCTGGCATGCAGCATTCAATTTGGAGCGGAGTGTCCTAGCTCTGTTGCATGCCGAGAGCTGTTGTCCAGATGAATTAATTCCAGATTATATGTGGGTGTGGACTTCAGCTGGGCAAAATTTGGATACCCTGGTTTAGTCATTATTCTCTGATGAATCTCTTGGTGACAGTCTTTGCCCCTATTGTTCTGAGGTGAGCCCCATGGCAAGAAATGTGAAGGCAAGAAACAAAAGAATATAAAGAAAGGTTACGAAATCAGATTCAGTAAGGCAGGGTTATTGTCCCTCCATTCTGCCTCTTCTGTCCTCCATTTGAGATTGGATTTTGCAGGCAAAAACCACCCGTAGGACAGGCAGACAGAGCGGGTTTGAAGGGCAGGTTCTGGTGGGGAGCCAAGCCACCGCATCACCCCAGCCAGTGAGCACCACACTGGGACCTGCACAGCCCCAGTTAAACCACAGAGAAAGGGAGGAGGAAGTTATCATCAATTCTTAACATTTTATTTCTTTACTGGGTTAAACAAGGAGCGGAGAAAACCTCTGCCCCAAAATACAACAGAACTGAAAGCATTACAGGTACAGAGACTATTGAACACAGAGAGTAGTAGGATAATATTTTTAATACAACTGAATTATAGCATGGGTTTTGTGTTTTTGTTTGGGTTTTTTTTTTTTTTTTTTTTTTTTAAACCATTTTTGAAAAAAAATTT
>NDXB01012178.1:134689-160742 GCA_002631895.1 Agapornis roseicollis
TTTTTTTTTTTTTTTTTTTCCTCCTTGGAAAATGCCAAATCATGAAAACCAGAATTTTCACGGCAGCATGTCAGTTTTGGTGCAACTTTCATCACAGCAAGTTTAACTGGGACCAGGACACAACATATGCAGCAAGCGCTTCAGAGCAGTCAATAGCCCTGTGGTCAGGGCTTTCAGCTGGGATGTGGGAAATTCAGCTGCGCTCCTGCTTTTGCTCCATGGCCCGATGGATGTTCATTACTTAGGCAAACTGGAACAGCTTCAAAGAAGGGACCGACTCGGCAATCAGAGAGTCAGGATACAACCAGGAAGGCCCAAAATGAGTGCCCCAGGACCGAGAAAGAGGAAGAGATGGGGAAACAGGGAGGACAAACACAGCCTGTGTTCCAGAGATGCTACAACCGCCACCACAATGCATGTCCTTGCCACCAGCCTCCTCAGGGACAGTGTCAAGAGCAAGGGGAGAGTGGAGCAGTGAGGAGGAAACAGAAGGACCCAATACCTAAAGCTTTCCCATACCTAAAGGGGGCCTTACAAGAAATCTGGAGAGGGTGCAGGTGGAAGCACCACACAGGACACACTGAGTGCCTCCCTCTAACTCAGCCCGTTTTCCGGGCCCTCATCTGGCTTTGTGCTGAACACCTCCATCAATGGGACTTCCTCGCATTTCCCAAGGAGGTTGTTTTACCGCTGAAACCACTTATCTCGCTGCCTACAAGTTTCCCTTCATACTTGACCTACATTTTCCCATCCAAAAGTTCATTCCTTTCAATCATTCCATAAACCATCACTCTCCCTCCTCTCTGTTTACACATTTCTAATATTTGCAGATGTATCACGCTCCCCATTTAGTCATAACATAGGCAAGCTCAACTGATTTACTGTAATTTCCTGTGAGTTTCCCTCCCAGCCCTTCAATCATCCCCAACTCTCCCCCACACTGCTTCCTAGACCCTGCTCACATTCACAGCTCTCACCTGGGGACCCAAACAGCCTGCTGCCGAGGGATGCTACAGCCGGTTCCCTGGCAGAGGACTGTGGCTGTCACCTGCACTGTCCTAGCTCCAGCTTTGGGCTGCAGCAACCCGCTGTTTGGCCCCACAGGCAGAAGGAGCAGCCAGCACAGAAGACTCCTGAGAGCTTGGTAGAAAGGAGTTTGGGCTCATCCAGCTCTCCTGATTAAACACAGCTTGCACAAACAGACTCGGCATGCATCTGCATGTTTTCCCCCTAAAATGCTTCTATTGACTCTTGTCAGGGAAGGCTGGTAGAAGGTTGGAGGCTCAGACAAGGACATTCCATGAATTCAATGAATTTCACTGAGTGAAAGGCTGCAAGGAGCTGGTGATACCTCAGCCGCCAAGAGAGGGCAAAGTAGGTGCTCCCACCCAGAACATGCACCTAAGCACCAGGATTTCCCTGGTGCCTTCCCTTTTCCCTTCCCTCTCCAGGGTACCCTCATGCCCTGTACTGGAGTATTGGAGTACTGAAGTACTGGAGTATTGGAGTACTGAAGTACTGGAGCCATTCAGCTGCCCAGGTCTCAGCTGGCCCTCACCTTGCCAGGCTGCGGGTCCTCTGGGTGCTGCATTCCCACATCTGGGCATTCCCACAGCTGTGCACCACAAAACTGCCTAGGTCTGCCCAAAAATACAGCAAAGACTTGCTGGAGCAATGGGGCTGGCAGCTGCCACACTCTAAGAGACACCAGCATCCACTCACTGAATATCTGCAAAGATCAGTGTTCCAGGCAAGCAAACCCTGTAGGATGCTCCAGCCTCGTGGCTTTGGCTTTCCAACAGCTTTCAGTGTCTCTGAGCTTACCCTATGCAACCTGCCTTCTGCTGCTGCTAGTAAGGACGTGCAAGAATTTAGGACAGGAAGAAATTTATTCTGTTTAGATCAATGGGGAAAGCTTTCTCAAGAAGTGAGTTTGGTTGCAATCAGCGTTTCTTCCATTCTGTTTTTGCTTTTGGCTGATGTCCAGCCTGGCCAAGCAAATAGAAGTGACCTCAACTCCAAATAGCTCTATTTTGGTGCCCTCTTCCTGCATTTTTAGCTCAGAGGACTGGCTAGATGATTCCAAGAAAGCACAAATAGGAAAGGGGCCAACTTCAGACACCCAATTTACATGCGAGGAGGAGGACAGGCTGCCTATCTGCATCTGAATTGTGCAGGTGTGCCCGAACACCTCATCATAAAAGGCATTAAAAAGAAACAGAATGAACTGGATTCCCAACAGCCAGCTAATTAAGCTACCTGCCTGCTCACACTCCCAGTGGTATCTGAAAGCAGCAGAGGGACAGCCTTTTCACAGGTACTTCTGTGCCAAATTGAGTTCTTCACTGCCTGCGCTTCTCCCACTGCCTCCTGTCAGTACCGGTATAACATCCCTCATCAAATCACTTTCCCAGAGTTTTTCTGCACAAAATAATGTACTCATTTTTTAACTCATTTGGCCATTTCAGTGCTGACCTACTTGCTGCTAGGATTTTGTAAGCACTGGCACTGCCTGTTGAACCACCCCAAGTAAATGTGAGGAGCACCAAGGGATGCAGCAGAAATGAAGCAGCATCCTTGGACGCAAGACCTCTGCAGAGGATGTGGCTCTTGGGACAGGCAGGATGCCCACCAGGACCACCAGCTGTCACTAAGCCAATGAGCTGCTGCTTTCCCATTGCAGCAGGAATCAACACTTGGGAAGTTTCCTCCAGGAAAATCCCACTAATAGCAGGGGTATGGTGGACCAGCTGTAAGGAATCCTTCTCCTTAATTACAGCCAGCGACACCTGCTTCTCCAGAGGGGGATTTGCAGAGTGGAGAGGGATAATGAAGGCAGAGGGGGAAGCAGGAAGCCCTCCCCTACAAAATAACCTTGTTCCACCCAGGAAAGGCAGGACCTGGTGCTCACCCTCTGCGAAGCTCACACCTGGTCAAGGTGGGGAGTTCACCCACTTGCATGCCCGGGGCTACCATCCACACTGCATGAGGAGAGCAGAGCTGCTGCCCAGCAGTAATAAGCAGTTACACCAGGTGCAGGCAAAATTGGATGCTTTGAGAAAGCGAGCACGGGTTTATAGCTTTGCAGAGCTGCCCAGGGCTGTATTTAATTGCAATAATACTGGGCTCTGCTGACTAATCTGAGGAAGCACCAGGGTCAGCTCTGGAAGGGGACCCCAGAGCGTGCTTGGGCTGGTGGCTGGGGTTTATGTTGGAAGCTGCTGGGCTCTGCTGTCACAACCTTCCTCCTCTTTGCTGCTCCTGAGGCCACAAGTGCTTGACGTGATCGCAGCTGCACAGGGCTGGGGGGAAGGGGTGTGTGTGCATGAACATCCCACAACCTCCTGCCAGCCCCATTGGGCTTGCTGCTCTCTTGGACCAGACCCCATCCATGCCAGGGAACCTGCCTGAAACCCTCCACCCAAAACCACCAGCAAACTCATGTTTTGCTCATCGGGATACCACATGCACCCAGCTACCAGTTTCCAGGTGGACTGGCAGGAGAAATACCTGCCTACCCCTGCCAGAACCCCCTCTCCAGCTGAGAACTGGTCCCTTCCCTCCCCTCCCGGAGCAGTTCCTGGGACTCACATTTCCATCATGGCCCGAGATGAGCATCTGGAGTGGCTGCGCCTCATTAATCTTGGACACAGGGAAATGAGTACTGCTAATGAGCCGCTTGGGCATCTCTCCAGGCTCTGGCACATCAGGATGCAGCGAGGGAAGCAGGACGCGCAGGGCAGGAGAGAAGAGCCCCCTTGGATGGCAGAGGATTAAGGGAATGCTAACGTCCACAGCCAGCCAGGAGGAGTCACAAACACAAGCTGCAATGTCCAATTACCACAGTATTCAATTACTGCCGCCTGCAATTCTGACATTAACAATGTCGAGCTTTTAAAACAGCTTTTCTTTTCTTCTTTTTTTCCCTTTTAAATTAGCTTTGTTATAGGCTGTTCTACCATCACATCTGTAACAGCTGGGGGCTTGGTCACTTCTTTGATACTTCCAGAGCTGCGTTATCCTTGCCTTACCACATTCACATGCTCCGGTTTGGGAAGGGGGGTGGGGGGGTGTGTGGAAACCAACGGGTCCCCAAAAGGCAACAATTGTGCACGATTTTAATTTTTGGTATTGTTTTTACTCTTTTTTTTTTTACTCTAAACTTGATTTTGCTGGCGATGACAGCGCTGGAGCCGCAGAGCCTCTGTTTCACAACCAGGGGAGGCAAGAGCTGGGGTGCCTCTGCTCATTGTAGCCCGGCACCGTAGGGCATGGAGGAGAGTCAGCATCTGTGGCTCCAGGAATCGTGATGGGGGCTGCCAGCAGGAACGGCGTGAGATGAGGACGGGTGCTCGGTGAGAATGGAGCTGGCCGCAGGGTGCTGGGCAGGGTGGTGGGAGCAGGTGGGAATGGGGCCAGGCAGGGTGCTGGGAATGGCACCGGTGCAACCCCCGGCTGCTTGTTCCTCAAACACCACTGGGAACACCACGCAGTGTTGGATGCTGGACCAGCATCCTGCCTCTGCCCATGCCCGGCTCCCCACCACTCTGCTCCCCCCCTCTAGGGTTTATTTTCCCATTAGTTTTCCCCCAGCCATGCTATCCATGACCCTACTTTTCATCCTGATTTATCACCCAAACAGGCTGTGCCAGGCTCCTCCTCAGGGAGAGTTCCAGGAAAGGGAAACTCCTGTGAGCTCCCCAGACACAGCTTCCCACCTATGTCCTGAGACCGGATCTGCATCCCTTGACCTCATTGATGGAGTTGCTCCCAAATGACCCTGAAGCAGTGTAAGTCAGAGCAACCTGCTCCTAACACCTTAGCAGCTTCCTGAAGTAACTCATCAATTTTACATTTTTCTTTAAATTCCAAGTTCTTGGATTACAATCTGAATGCCCCTTCTTCTGCCGGGGGGGGGGGGGGGGGGGGGAAGGCCCCCCAAATAAACGCCCCTCTGAGCTACTCTAAACAAGTCTAAGACACACAATTCCCTAAGCACTCATCTATCAAAATGAAAATAGATTTAAAGCATGACCACCATGCACCTTTGACACTCAAAGCCCAGGCAGCAACCCTATAGCACTAAATAAAGCTCATGATTATCTGATAGCTCGACACACACCTTGGGAACACATGGAGCAGGCAAAGGACAGAACAAGCATCTCAACCTGCCTCAGCAAGCACATGCACACCTTCAACACCCATGGACGTGCTGGGCCAGGGCAGGAGTTGTTAGCAGTGCCAGCTCCCAACCCACAGATGTTGTCAGGGAATGGGCACCAGGCTTACAGGCTCACTTCTTTGCTTATCAGCTCATTACAACCAAAGGCTGCTGTGCACAGAGGCCAGGGAAAAGCCTGGTCTCATCCCAGCGATGTAACTCTCAGCTTGGAACAAATCCAGGAGGAATAGCCTGGAACTGCAGTTTGTACTGAAACGGGAAGCATCCCCTGGAATAGCGGGGCTGACGGCCTCGCTTCGGACACTGGACATGGCACTTGGCATCGCAGCATGGCTGTGTGGCTGCATCTATCTATTACACAGCAAGCAACAAAACCCATAATCACACCAATTAACATCACAGCTGGACTACGGGAAAGGCAGCGACCACGGCCAAGCCCCCCTGCTTCCACAGCCAGTACCAAGTGCCTGCATGTCACGGGTTCCCCCATTTCCCTGCACCCCATGCACCCTCCAGCAAACACCCTGCACTGATTCTCGCTGTGGTGCCACGGTCTCAGTACTTGGTGCAGGGGCTGATGCTGCAGTCACAGTCGTGCAGGGGCAGATGTGCCGGACCCTGGACCACAGGGCAGACATTGCAGTCTGCTCCTTGAAGCCCCTTCCCTCCCACTACATCTCCCACTTGACCACAGGAGCCACCGCAGCAAACCCACACCGACCAACTGGGTCCCGGATGGGGTTTACCCCCACGGTCCAGCTGCCCGCCTTGCAGCCACCCAGCCCTGCACAACCACTCCTGCAACCCCAGCCTGCTGCAGTAGGCTTCTGATGCACTGCTCAAAACATTACAATTCCCATAAAACAGTATTTTTGTTTCATTACAAATTACACCCTGGGACAGACGCATCCTTCCTCCAAGGGAGGATGATGATGGGGTAGAAGCACTCTGTTCCCTGCTGCCCACAGACCCGCAGCTCTCGCTCCGGTGTACGCGATGTCAGCAGCGTGTTCAGTCCCCCTTGGGTCTGTCCCCTCTTATTTTCCCTGTGATTTCTTGTGACAGCAACTACCCGTGCTTGAATGGTGTCAAGTATAATGCAGCCCCAGTCTTGGTGGGCTGCCTGCAGGCGCTGCTGTAAAACACCAGCAGCAGACAGTCTCTGTCCTGAGAAACGTCTGATGCACGCAAGCCCGGCAGCACAGTGAAGGCAGAAAGGACCAGCACTCCCACGCTGAGCCCGCTGAGCAAGAGCGGCAACAGTAAATCCAGACTGCTGTTTAATGCTCTCCTTTTAAGAAGGGTTTTGGCTGGGGTTTAGAGAGAAGATCAGCTCTTTGGGAACATGAAGGTATGCATGGGAAGGGAATGGTCACCAGGAGAGCTAGCCAGGAGACTGGGACAACCAACCAGGTGGCCAGAGAGTGAGCAGCTTTTCAGCATCTGGGGGTTTGTCCTTCTCCACCTCCCATGTGGCTGGGACCCAAAGGGGAAGGTATCCAGGGCTGTGGGGAGGCCAGGCCATGCAGGTACTAAGCTCCCTCCCTGAAGTCTCGACCCTCTGGCTTGTGAGGGCTCCGGCACACCAAAACAGACCAGCATTACCTGGCCCAGATACACCAAAGCAGACAGGACCCTCCCCAGCCACCCCAGCATGGGTGCACCCAGCCTGTCCCAACTCTGCGGGTGGGCCACTGAGGAGAAGGAAGAGGGGACAGCTTGGTCACCCAGCCATTGCTTGCTGGGGTTTTGCCAAGCCCTCCCTCCCAAAACCACTCCAGTTACTGTGCAGCCAGGGATGTGTCTTCCCAGCCACAGCAATGGGGAATCCAGAGGAACATTAACCAGCTTCCTAAGAAGAACTCGGGGGGGTTTCACAGCGCCTCAGAAAGTGGGAGGGCTGCTCACAACACAGTGATGTGTCTGCAGTAGCTGCACTAGCCAGCACAGCTCTGGAAAGGTGCATGACCATCACTCACCAGCTGGCCCCTGGTGAGGTTGCAGGCAACCAGTGGGTTAGTTAGCAGCCTAGTCTGCTAACAGCCTAATTAGTTAGAAAGTAATTAAAGACCACTATAAAGCTGAAGATGAACACGACCGAGTTGGGACAGAGGGAAAGTCAGGTCCCTGCAATCTATTAGCATCGCTTGAGGAATTCACTCCCATTAGATACTGCTGCAGCTGGGAGCAGGATTCAAAAGTAGATTAAACATTTATTCAGATAATGGGAACATCCTGTTACATTAGATAGGATATAAAAAAATAAAGGCTAGACACTTCAGTGCCACAAGCCATCTATTACCCACCAGCTGATGGGGACGAGGAAGAAGTTTTCCTGCAGAGCAAATACATCTACCTTCGAAGGAAGCAGTTGGGCTGGAACATCATTTTCAGGAGGGTTTGAGTGCCCAGCCCAGCAAGAGCTACACTGGGGCATCATGACAGCACTGCCCTTGTAACCTATACAGATGGAAGGGCCCGATCCTGCACCTTGCCAGAAGCCCTTTGTTCTCACACAAGTGCCTGAATGGTGCGCAGCATCCCACATGGTCCTGTTTTGTGTGAATGGGAACACAATGAGGTATAGGGTCTAAGGGACACCTTGCAGCAAGAGTAAGTCTCTGCCTTGCACACCTCACAGCATGAGGTGAAAAGCAGGATCTGGCCCAGCTCCCTCATGCAGCAAACAGGGGGGGACAGCCCAGCTCCCAGGCACCTTTCATGGTCAGAAGGAGATGCAGTCTCCAAGGCCAATGCTGGAGTTTAGACAGCTGCAAAAGCCTGCTACACTTAACTTGTTCACAGAGGTCTCTTAAATGCAGCAAAAGATGATCTCCTAGATGCTTATCACCACTTCTGATGGATACAAGGCGACTGAACATGGCTCATGTCAGACCTGAGAGCTGGAACCTCTTATCTCCTGATGAACAGCACTGGCAGAAATCTCCCTCTGTCTTCCAGGTGAAGCCTTAATGCACCCAGGAGGTGGGGAAAAACCGAGGGATAACTCCCAGTCTCCATGGTGAGCAGCGGGCAGATGCTCCTAGCCAGCATCACTCCTCCATCAGCAAGCCTCAAGGGATGCGCTCCTGTGAGAGAGCCCGATCCCCACTGCTCTCCCCTGGAGCAAGCTCAGGCGAGGCCGGGGCTCTCCTCTCTGTAAAGCTGGCACACACAAACACATCCACACTGCTCCATCCCCCTGCCAGCTCTGCCCGCAGGCTGCCTCCTCCTCCCAGGCCAGGAGCCAGGATCTAAGCAAGCCCTGGGGCTCCCCGGGCGCTGCTGCCAGGCTTATGGAAACACAGCACACACAGCACACAGAGCCTCGGGGCTGCATACCCAGCACTCACAGAGCGAATGGGTGCAGGAGGGAAGGCAGTGAATTGCAGGCAGAGTGCTGCAAGACAAGGGGCTGAGTAAAGGGGTCAGCATCTTTGGTAACACGAGAACCCAGGGACTTGAACTTCCAAAGCATGGCATGAAGATATATTATCCCCCGCAGAGTAGAAGTGCTTCCCCTGCATTTCCATGAGGAAAAAGCATCCAGAGAGATGCCCATGCCCTGGGCTCATTGCTGCCCCAGGACCATGCTCCAAGCCAGCCCTTTGTCCCAGCAGCTACTGCTGCTCCCTGACAACCTCATTTTCACAGGAGAGCAGTGAACGATGACAAACAAGTAATACATCATAGCAAATAAAAGCTGCTCTTGCATAAACTTCTGTGGGCACTGCTCCGTCAGCCGTGCTGCACACGGAACAGGAGCACCAGGCAAAGCTCATCAACACCACTGAATCAAGTGCCTTCCTTTTCACTCACGTATTTTCCACGTGCCCAATCAATGGACTGCAACACTCAAAGTGCTTCCAACCCAAGGTGTGACAGCCAGCAGGTCTGCTTTATGTGCTCAAAGCACAGGGCAAGGAAGCTCTGCAGCCTGCAGAGTTATTGGGGCTGTTAAAAAGACCCAAACAACTTACAAGTGTATAGATCCAAACCACGCTCCTAGAATTCACCTAGAAACTGAACAGCAGGCAGCAAAACTCACAGGGCTTTGCTGTTGCATGTGTCTTGCCTGCACAAGCATCCCTCTTCAATGGGCAGATGCCCTCCCTGGACACAGATTTCCAGTGCCCACCAGTCCCATGGGAAGTGGGGCTGGGCTGGCGGATGAGGGATGCACTGGGCAGGTTACAAAAGCTTGCCGAACACAAACGACAAACAGCATTTCTACAGATGGTGCTCCTGCTCGTAGCCATGCCCTGAAGAACCCCAGGTATCAAAGAAGGGTCTGGGGCCTGCATCCAGGAGCAAAACCATCCTGAGAGCACTCAGCAGACAGCAAAACACCCGGTGCTTCTCCACCCCAGCAACACCTTTCTGTCACCTACCTGTGACTGCTCCCACCAAGCAGCCCGAGTGGGACCAGGAGGAGCAGGTGTGCCCAGACACATCAGAAACCTTTGGGATGAAGGTGGAAGCAGGGACTGCAGGAACATCTCAAACATACTATTGGAGAGTTCCAAGTCAGCATCTGCACACTCACATATCCCTTCTCCCCATGCTAGAGGCTGCAGACCTGTTAGCAAGAGCTCAACAGGCAGGAAAGGGGGAGAGGACAACTGCTGCTTGTGAAATAATCATCACAAGCACCTGAGGTGGCTGGGGGTGAGGGCTTCTCCCTACCTCCATGAGCATTTCCTGTCCTGGTCTGCAGAGGTAGGTCTGAAGCATTCATTGGTACTGTGGCTGCCTGGGAAGGCTCTGGCCGAAGGCTTTTTCTGCTTTCTGAAAATGCCAGTTCTTGGAAACTGAAGCATCTCATGGGAAGATTGCAGCTCAGAGATGCGTCCCTGCTCTAGAATGGAAATCCTAGGAAACCAGCTGGAGGTCCCCATGAGTGAGGCCAAAAGGGTTCAGGGGATAAGAAAGGATTCCCCACAGGGAAACCTGGACCTGCCCCTAGCAGCCACCAAACCCAGGGGGTTTGGAGATGGTGCTGGAGACCTTCCTGTGAAGAATAAACCATGCAGAGCAAAGCTCCCAGCTAGTCTCAGGCTGCCTGTAGTTGCTTTGTATCCTCAAGCACAAGGACTTATCTCCTCTTTGCAGCTTTTCTCTTGGTTATGGCATCATTCTTACTCTCCACCATCCAGCTCCATGGAGATGCCACTGAAGACTAGGAGCAGGTCAGGGCGAGCCCCAGGTCTGGAAGGGGTTGAACTCTGCACTCTTATGTTGAACACACCAATACAGCTCTTGCTCCCCCTACCCTGATCAGCCACAACCACTCTTTCCAAACAGCATCTGGCTGGGAACTTGCAAGAAAATCTCTGCTTGTCACCTCTCCCTCCAGAACAGCGAGCTGTGGAGAGTGACAGGGACTGGTGCAGCACGATGCCTGCAGGCACAAGATGCACAAAGCTCCCTGTTCCAGGGAAGCATAGCTACTGGTACTGTCCTCACTAGGCCCCATTCCTGCCGCTGGTGCCAGCTTGAGCACCCCCTCTGCAGCTCCCCTCACCGCTGCACACACTTTGCCCTCATACAACCTCCATCCACCAGAAGTGCTGCAGAAGCTGTCACACAGAGATAAGATGTCAGCCGAGATGCCAAATACATGTATCTTTTATTCCTGGGGGCATAAGCAGGGCTCGCAGGGTTTTCTTCTCCGGCCAGGACCAGAAGCACCAGGATGCTCACACAGGCAGCCAAAAAAACTTGCTGGTGATGCTGTTTTACGCTGCCTTCTCTAACACAACAGCCCCATCAGCAGAGTTTGGAGGCACCCATGCTGTCTGTCTGCACCCAGCACCACTCCTGCCTCTGACACCTCAAGAACATGGCTGGGAGAGAGGCCCTGAGGAGCAAAAGCCAAGCAGGGAAGAGGATCGAGGCTGCGCTGGCCGAGCCTCCCCAGGCGGGCTGCTGCCCGCTCTGCCCATGGGAGCAGCGTAGACAGATGGCTACTTCTCACCCAAGCAGCTTCCGTGTCTCATTCACAGATTTGCTGTCCCTGAGTCATTGCCCTTCAAACGACAGCAGAGACGAGCTTCCTCTGTGTGGAGCTAGGCATGAGTTGCATGCTAATGGCATCCTGGTGACAGCAGGAATAGCCCCTGGCAGCCAGGTGTATCCTGCCCTCCTGCTCCAATCCTGGCAGGCAGCTCCAGAGGCAGGCAGCAGAGGAAAAGCCCTGCGGGGCCAGGCCTGGGGCTGTGGCATAGCTTACAGAGATGCAGAAGGGGCTGGGGCTGCTGTGTGTGGTCATTGAGGCATCTGGGTGCTGAGCCCTGTGGTGGTGCCCAGGGTCTCTGCCACAGTGGGAGGCCAAGCTATGTGTGATCCCCTGATGTCCACAAAAGGCTCCTTTCCTGATGCAAAAGATGCCAGTTCCAAGATAGGGACCACAATAAGCCCTTTGCTTGAGCAGCTCCAGAGATGGCCTGGGTTCAAGCAGACACCAGTGTGCATCCTCTTTCCCCTCTTGGTGCCTGGCTATGGGGAGCGTGCTGCTGCCTCTCCTCCGGCAGCACAAGGGTGCTTGCAGAGCCGGCAGTCAGTGTGACACTAGCAAGTCCCTTTGTTGCTACTAAAAGCAGCATTGCAAGCACTCCCCAGTATGAGCCACCCCAGGCGGCCTGTGGCAATGGATGCGTACAGCAAGGGGGGGACTGAGGAGGTTATGTCATTTTATCAGGTCACACGTTTTGCCAACAGCATCACACACACTTCTGAGCTCACCGACTCCCAGAGGCTGCCTGCACCCAGCAGGACCATGGCACCCCAGATGCTTTCCAAAAGGCATCGTTAGTAAGTGTCACACTGTGCCTCTCCCACGGAAGCAGAGCCTGCTTCTCTGAGGAGCTGGTTCTACCCTGCCATGGAGCCCCTGTGCTCCCAGGGACAGGCACACACGAATTGGAACTTGGGCTCCTGCACCCAGCACCGGCAGCAGCAGCAGGCGGCACAGCCTGAGCACACGGGTGCAGGAACAGGCGCTGGCATCTGCGTCACTTGTAGCTACTTGGTGACAGTTTGATGGAGACAGATCTCTCGCCCTCCCTCACACTTCCCTGTGCCATTTGCCAACCTGCCTGTTGCTGCAGAGACTTGCTGCCTAAACTTACGCTTTTTCCCCTTAAGCACCACCAACAAACATTAACAGGCAAGGACTAACAGACAACAAGCCAGCCCAAAGGAGGCACCCAACCACCACTGAAATCAGTGCTGACTCCCCTCCCATTCACACCACCACCCAACAGCCCAACCAAGTGCTGAGGGAAAGCACTGCAAGGCTGCTGCCTCCATCCCTGGCCATTTCACCCCACAGCAACCATGTGGGTCCAGCTGCCAGCACTGTGCATCCCTCAGCATCGTGAGATGCCTCAACATTAAGGAAAGCTCAGGCCTGTCCAAGGACAGAGCAAACTCCTTTCATCAGTTCAGGTTTGGATTCTTCTGTCTTTCAGTCTTTGATCTCTGTTTCCAAGCATTTGGGTGGCACCTGGCACAAGGCACAAGGAATTTGGCCATGCCAGTAACCTCACACCTAACCCAACATATTCCTTTTGTTCAAATTCTTTCTACAGTGTAATCATGTCTCTGTGTAGGGCTGAAAAAAAGTTACCTTTGCTTCCATGGCGTTGGTGTGTAATGTGGAGCTGCGTGCTTGGCTAAGCTCATGCGTGTGGTCTTGCTAAATGACGTGTTGAACCTACTCTGGAACTTGGATTGCATGAAACGCCAGTAAAGCTCTACCTCACCAGCCAGGCTTGCTCCACAGAAAAGCTCCATGTGCATACACCAAAGCTACTTGGGTGCTTAGGTGCAGCCTCTTGCCTCTTGGGTGCTGCTGCTCCTGGTGCAGCACCCACAAGCCCATTAAGTGCTATAAGAGAGGACCAGACCCAGTGTGCAGCAGATTCGCTGATACTAATGTAACCCCACATTTTTTTGGTGAAACCCCTTTTGCTGTGAGTCTCGAGGAACCTGCCTTCTGCCTGCAGGGCTCCATGCACCAGGTTGAGTAGCATTTTGGATATATCCAGCCCACACAAACTCAACTCAAGCTGCATTTGTGAAGGTAAAACGTTACTTTGGTTGCCTCAAGTGGCATCCCTGGCACTGGGATGCCCCCAAGACATGGCCCTCCCAAAGCTTCCATCCAGAAGATGCTCCGCATGGAGGGATGCTCAGCAGAGATGCTGATCGCTGATGCCATGTCTGGGTAAACAAGAGCAAGAAAACAGGACCCCTGGAGGGTGCTGCAGATTTGCTGCCCAGCCACTCAGTATGGGCTGTGCCAAGTGTGATGCCGCGGCACCGCACAGCCGGAACCAGCCTCCATCTCTCATGCATCACCTGCACGCCCACAGTGGGGAGGCACTAGCACATTGTGAAAGCATCAGGAGTGAAATCCTGCCCTGCCAGGCTCCCTCAGACAGGCTCTCTGATGGGTAACATGGAAACCAGAGGTGAAGAAACAGATCTGGCCAGGGTCACAGCAGGACTCAACAACCACTGGCTCATCCGCACAGAGAAACCCTGGTAATCTAATACAATTTGAGATGCAACAGGTCCTATCCAGCCTCGCCTTCCCACTGGTGCTCTGTAACCAGCCCCAGCCCTGCAGCTCCTGGCTGTCAGTCCTTCTCCCTGCACAGCTTTGTTTCTTGCAGCTTAATGAGTCCTTAATTCAGCAGGCTTTGTCCCATAGATCTTGATTCGCCCTAGTACCAGTGGGAGCGTGCACTTTTAGGAGAGCTCTCCATAGCGGCTGTTGGTGATGGAGGCAGCAGCACACAGTGCTCTGCCTTTATAGAAGCAAAGCTCTCATCTGGCAGTGGCTGAGCTGGAGCAACTCTGCTTTTTGCCTGTTCAGGAGCATGGGAAAAAGGTACAAACCTGCCACAAGCATTCTGCAGGGCAACACTTTGGCAGGATGGGTCCTTCTTCCTGCACTAAGTCCTGCAAAGCCTGCATTCTGCAGGAGCTGCCCTCCCCTGCATTTCCCAAGGGACATTCAGCTGCAACATCCACATCCCAGGGCTGTGACTTCCTCCAGCCCTTTTGAAGGATGCTACCACATGTCACCACAACCCTTCAGTGCACAAAGTTCACTGTGTCTTGCAGTGAAAGGGTACAAGGCACACAGGAAGAGGGGAGATGGAGGTGTCAGGCAGCTGCTCCTGACTCAATTTAATGACTTTTCCCTTAAAGGTAGGAAACCACCAATGTTTTCCACCTCTTTTATGCACATCCCCGCTAACTTGCACCATGTCCCCGGCAGCTGGCACACAGGTATTCACTGCAAGAGGTGACACGTATTTCAGAAGATGGATGGACTTTATGGACCCATGTTTTCCTCTCCCTCCTCTGTTTGTAAGTTGCTGGGGAACACAAGGGCCGTAAGTGCCAACCTCCATGAACCCACACACACACGAAATGCAAACAGACAATAAACCCAAACCCCATCTTTTTCACATGTCACTCTCAGCCATTGGGATTTTGGTGTCGGTTGTAGGAGCAGTTAAGTAAAACATTTTCAGAGTGTGATCTGGAAGCTGACAGCGCTTCACGGGAATAACAACAACGTATGCAGAAGGTGGGATCTGCCTGGGAATTAGTTCCAAGCAGAAAAGAAAAAGGCCTGGGAGAGTATTACCGCAGTGAGTAATCTGAGCAGCTGAATTACACAGAGACCCCACCATTTCATGGCATTTTCCACAGCTCCCAGGGAGATTTTAGCCCAGCATTCCCTAAGCGCTCCCCCAAGCTCCATGCACAAACAGACCCAGGGGTTGGATAAGCAGGATACTGCTTCCCCCTGGCAGCATCTGCTTTCCCCTGCTGAATGCAGCGCCCCAAACGCAGGGGCTGCCCTCAGGATGATTTATTAACAGGGAAGGATGGGACTCGTGTGTCTCCTGAAAGCAACGTGCAATGCTCAGCCATTCCCAAGTTTTTAACTCAGGGTCAGAGCCTCTGCCATAAGGAAGTGGCTGCTCCAGTGGGGCTGTTGTTGTTGTTTTAAAGCAGATGCAATAAAGAGCCAAAATCTCTGGGGTGATTTGGCTGCCAAAGAGCTCCGTGTGTGCTGTTTACTGAGCCGTGCTGCTCCTCGGGGACAGGGTTATGGGGGGATCTGTGGCTCTGCAGAGGGAAGGCTGTGTGCAGGTGAGCTGGAGCTGCCCTGTTTCCCTACCTTCAATTTTCCAGTTACTGTTATGGAATAGGAAGTTTGTGAATGGGAGGCAGTACAAATCCCCACACATGGCCATAGGGTGCAGGAGCCCTGCATCCACAGCCCCCAACCCCACATAATCCCTCAGCCCCAGAAATATTACTTAAGTCTACGTACAGGGCTCTCTAAAGCCAGTCTCCCGCTGCAAGGATTATGCAGCAGCCTCTCACGTTGGCTGAGCTGTCCAGTATGTTTTCCTCCACGCCTCTCCTATTTTGCTGTCATTTGCTCTCATGGGTTGTTACCATCGAGCACTGGCTCTCTGCTGGTCATTACAAGCAGGTAATATTCAGCATCTGGACAGCAATTACAAATTCAGACAGCTTTAAAAATCCCGCCAGCCAGTTTTTCCCAATGCAATGAGCAACTGCAGCCCCTGCTGAGGACCAGGGGACACAGAAACAGGCCAAAACTCACTCGCCACCACAATGCCAGATGAGTTTGGCATTACCCTCATTTCACAAATGGAGAACAGCCACCGAGATGGCCAGGCTGAGGCTCGCAACTGGGAAAGGCTAAAGTAAGGCACCTAAATATGTATCAAAGCACCTTAAATAAGTGGCCTGATTTCCACAAGAGACTGGAACGAGCGGGAGGTGCGAGGGCTCGGGTTGGTGCATGCCAACTCAGGCAACCATGCTGGAAATCTCCTTGCAAGTGCATACAGGTTGGCCCGGCTGCTCATGCCCTCCTGTTGCTTCCCAAACGCCTCCTGTAAAATCACAAAGCTGCTGCTCGCAGATGCTAGAAAGAAGCAACTGTCAACGTGACACAGAATAAGTTAGGAGGGACACGTCCTGCTGCTGCTACCTTCAGCTCTGCACCCTCTAAGCTCGTTTCCTGCTTCCTCATCAAGGATGTTAAGACCAGGGACACTTAATGACGACTCATCTAAGCACAGCTCTGTTTCTAGCTGCTTTAGAGTCCATAGGAACATCTCCTTGTCCAAGACCCAAAGGTAATGATTATTTTCTTACGTCTGCTCTCTCTCTAGGTCTCTATACCAGCGGGTACAAGCAAGTCAGACTGAGCAGAGATGGACACTAAGCCTTAAGTGAGGGCACTTGTAGGCTCCATTGGACAAGGCACAGCAAGACCCTGCTTCTGCTGGATCCTCAGGAGCGGGAGCAGCACAATGGTGGGCAGTGCTGAGTCCCTTCCTTCACCATGGAAGCGAAGCAGCAGGACCAAACCACTCAGTGCAGACTGAATACTATGTACCTTTGAAACCACAGGGGGAATATGGGCAAGCAGATTGTAATTACCTGGCCTGGCACAGGCCCAGAATGCCAGCACTAGCTCCTTTCCAAAACCAGCTCCTCACAAAAGTGATGCAGAAACACGGGCCCGAGAGTGGCAGCTAGGATCTCACTGTCGTGCCCTTGATGAAAGACACCACCTTGGTGTCTCCGGTGCTGTGCCCCAGTGCTGCTCCTGCACTTTCCCAGAGGATGAGCCCCAGGCCAAGAGCTGCCTGTGCTGCCACTGCAGCTCCAAGTGCCCCTCAAAACTCCCCTAGAAGAGCAGCAGCCTAACACCATCCTGTCACCAGGAAGAATTTCTGCCACCGTCCCTCTGGGTCTGTCCCCCAAGACACAGCTCTGAGAAAGGTTTAATTACCAGGACCACTATGCTTCCCAAAGGTGATGTCCGGAGGGAGCGCACATGGGTGAGCCAGGCAGCTCCAAGCAGGTGAAGGCTGTGGGAGCTCCAGTGCTGGGACTCATGAGAAAGCTGGAGAGCACCCACAGAACCACACTGGGGACTCCAGACAAGAGCTCTCATTCTGGAGAGGAGACAGCACTGTGCTGAGGCTCCACACGACTGAGGCTGGGGAAAACAACCCATTCACTTTTGGAGCATGGACAGTGCCCTGGAACTGGGGACAGTGACACTATGGGAATGCCAAGGAGTGGACTCCAATCCCAGCACCCCCGGTCCACCTCCCTGGGAAAAACTGGTGGAAGGGCTGGAACACAGCTGCTGCATTCGGGGAAGGGGCTCCCGCACCTTGGTTCATCTCAGGTCACTGCTTCTCACTTGCAGAGCCCTGGGCTGCCATACTCCTTTTGCAGCAACCTTCTGCAGCAACCCTCTGCAGCAGCAGCAGCAACAGCAGCAGGCCAGAGGCAGTGATGAGGGGCCCCAAAGCTGCCCTAGCTTGGCCTTTGTGTGCATGAGCGTGTGTGTGTACACATAAAGGAGTGCAGGTGAGGCTGGTGTTGGGAGCCTGCCTGTATGTGGATGGATGTGAAGGGATGAGTGCATGAAGAGCCAGACCAAGTCCTGCTCTGGCCTCTTTCTCTCATCACCCCATCCTGGCTGCCCTGAGGGCTCTGGGCCCATCTTACTAGCACTGCCAAGATGTGCCTTGGAGGGCACAGGGAGATGTCCGCCTGCGGAAGCATGGCTCCATCAGGCATGTGGGCAGAAGGGCTGTGGCATCCCTCTGCAGCCAGGACCCCCGGGGCTCAGCGTGACTGCAGGACAGCATGTTGCCCACCCATCAGCACAGCACGGGGGGAGCCTGGGACACCCCATCCTACCTTGCAGTCTGTCAGGCAGGATCTGACCGAGTACTCTTCCGATTGCAAGTACTTCTCCAGCAAGAGGTCGAACTCCTCGTATTTTTCCTGAGCGTGTTGGTCCAGCCGCTGGTACGCCTGGACGCAGCTGCTACAGGCCTCCCCGCCCAGCGCCCCGGCCGCCGCCACCACCAAGTCCACCATCAGGTTGTCCACGCTGCAGTCCAGGCCGTCCGGGCCGGCCATCTCCCGCAGCAGGTCCCAGATCGTGTAAGTATCACAAAAGGAGAGGTTGAAGTTCCTAAAGTAAGCCTGCAGGAAGGTCCTCTTGGAGGAGGGAGAGGCAAAGTAGGGGGCGGCGGCGGGGGGCGAGCGGAGGGGCGCGCCGGCCGGGGAGCCCCTTGGCCGCTGCAGGGCGTGCAGCCGGGCGCAGGCCGAGTCCAGGTCGCCGCGGGCGGCGGGGCAGGGGCCGGGGGCCCGGCTGAGGTTACCGAGCAGGGCCTCGCAGCTGCCGCCCGCCGGCTCGGCCGCCAGCAGGGCCCGCGGCCCGCGGCTCCTCGCCCTCCCGGCGCCGCTCCGCTCCCGCGCTCGGAGCTTGGCCCCGGCGCAGAGCCACAGATGGTCGGAGAGGAGGACGGTGAAGAAGAGGAGCGAGGCCAGCGAGAGGCGCCATTTCTGCGCCCGCTCGGGGTCGGCCACCGGCTTGTCGCTGCGGCGCGGCGCGCAGCACACCGCCCCGCCGGCGGCGCCCCCGCGGGGGTACATCCAGGCGCCGCGGATCATGCTGCGGGAGCGGCGCGGGGGGGCGGCGGCGGCGGCGGCGGGGCGCGCCGCGCTGTTGCCGCTGTCACCTGCGGCCGCCTCGCCGCGCCGCCGCCGCTGCCGCCATGCCCGCGCCCCCGCCTACAGGCCGCCGCCGGCCGCCGAGCTGCCTCGGCCCCGCCGCTGCCGCCGCCGCCGCCGCCGCCGCTCCCCGCCCCGGCCCCGGCCGCGGCTCGCCGCCAGCCGCTCGGGGGCATGCCCCGGCCCCGCTCACTCGGCTTTCCGCTTCCCCGTCGGCTGCGCCAGCTCGCGGGCCCCGCCGCGCCCGCCGCCACCGGGCCCCATGCCCTCAGTCTGTCGCCATCTTCGGCCGCGCCGCCAACACCTTGAGGAGCCGCGCCGCCCTGCGCCTGCGCGCCCGGCCGGCTCCCCCCGCCCCGCCGACCATTCACGGCCCGGCCCGGAGCGGCGCGGGCACCGGCAGGTGCCGTGGTGCTGAAGGACAGCTCCGCACGCACGGCCCGCCGCCACCGGGGCCGCGCTGCCCCGGGCAGGGCAGGGCAGGGCAGGGGAAGGGCAGCGGGCGGGCGGCCGGTGCCCCGCGGGCCTCACCCCGCTCCTCACCCGGAGCCTCGGTGCCCGCCGGCTCGTCCCGTCCGCCTCCCGCTCCGCCGGCACCGGGAGCGGGGGCCGCCTGGGAAGGGGCTGGTCCTGGTCCTGCGCAGAGCGGGGTCGCAGTGGGCTCTGCCGGCAGCGACCGGCGCGCAGCCCGCGGCGTCTCGCAGCTCTCCGTGGCAGACGCGCTGCGTGTCCCCCGGGACCTGCTGCCTGCTCAGCCGCAGCCCCGGTCGCCCCCATGTCTGGGTCACCCGGAGGGAGTTCTGCCCAGGCACTGAGGCTGAGAGGGAACATCACTTCCTTGTGTCCAAACCCTGCTGGCACCCCATTAGGAGTTTATTGGGGTAATTAAAAAGGAGAATGTTAGCTTACTGGGGGTGAAAACACAGCTCAGCAACATGAAGTCCAGCTGTAAGCAGAGCAGAGCTTGCTCCAAAGCTCCTTCTCCACACATGAAGCCATCCCCCACCATTGGGCACTCACCTGTTTGTGGGAGCTGGTTCGAATGTTCTTGTTTCTGGGGGGTTTATCAAGCTCTGTCCCAAAGTGAACCACTCTGATGTGCTGACACCCTTCATCAGCAGAAGTGGTGGAGTGGGTTGTCACCCTCAGACTGGCCCAGGTGCAAAAGTCACTGGTGGGTTTGTTGTTCTCTCCTTTGTCAGCCTGACCTGTGGGGAAAGCAAGCCTTGGGAAAGGGGAGCTCACGGTGCTCATGCAAGCACAGCAGGGCTGTCATCTCAACTGGCACCCAGAGCACTTCTGTAACGGGACCACAACGTATGGAAGCCCCCATGACTGCGGCTGTCCTGATCCCAAATGCCCAGGCCAGCAGATGAGGATTATGCTCTGCTAGAGCCACCACTTGGGCCCCTGCTCCTGTTTAAAGCCACCTGCCTCTGAACACAGGCCCAGAAGGACAGGGCATGGGCCAACCAACCTCTCTGTGTGAGAACAAGGGCACCTTGGGGCTGTGGGTCTGAAATCCCACCCCCCTGACATGCAGCACACCTGGAACAAAGAGCACGTTAATCATAGAGACCAATGTATGTGAGCCACACATACTCCAACAGTCACGGCTGCTCTGGCTGAGGCACTGAGGTGAGAAAATATCTGGTGTAGAGCCAGGAGAGGTTTTACAGCCGGAACGAACAAATGTCAAACATCAGTGGAAGTGATATAGGGAAAACTGCAACCCAGACTGGAGACCGAGCTCCTCTGAGCCGTGGCACGGACACCTGTGGCTCCTGGAGCACAGGGCAGAGCTCGGGGGGCAGCTTCCCTTTGGCTCTTTCACCCTGTCCCTTCCTGCCCCTCCAGTGTGCTCAAAGCCCAGCTGGGGGGAGATGCTGGAATAGCTGAGAGCTATTCCTGCAGGTCTGCGGTTCCTTTCCCTTGTGCACACAGGATCCTACCAAGGCTTGGTGCACTGAAGCCATTATTTCGGAAAGAAATACTAACCGTTCCCCCTCTCTATTTGCAATGAAATGGCCCCAGTGTCCCAGGCACAAATGCCTTGTGCGCAGTGTGGGAGCAGCGTGTCCTGCAGCTCCGGCACTTGCGCCACACAGACAGAGCTCACCAGGGTACAGAGCACAAGGCTGTGACCACAGCAAGTCCTTGCTGCAGGGAATGGAGCCCCAGCCCACCTGGCAGAGCTCTTGCTTTCCAGTGGGAAATTGAGGCACCAGCACGGAGAAGTGCATGCAAGCCTGGGCACACCTGAAGGATGCCAGCTCAGTGCACGCCGGCAGGGACCTCAGCTCCCTGAGCCGCGCTGCCTAGCCAAGAGACAGCACCCGTGGGACTCCAGCTCGCTCTGTCACACTCCTGACAGGCTGCTCTGCCTAAGGGCTTTCACCTCCCGCGGGGGAGGTTCTGCTGTTTCAGCCCAAGGGGGAAGTGAAGTTTCATGCTGTGCAAATCCGAACTGTCTCAAGGACAGCGCTACAGGCAGGAGGCCAGCAGTATTGCATGCGGTCTCTATTGTTAGAGCTGAGAGATAGCAACAGAGCCCCTCAGACCCTTGCATAACCCATTATTTAGCCGCCACCAAACCCCACTGTCCTTCAGCCCTAGCAGCTCCTTCCCTTCTAGTGTTTCATATTCCCAGTGGCGGGTTTAGTGGCTCCTGCTAAAGGCTAGGCTGGCACCCAGGAAAGCCCAGCACTTCAGGTTTTACTTGTGTCAGCAGCATGGGTCTTCTCTTCCTTCTGCCTTTAGTGGGGAGCTGCTCCTTAAACCTCTTTCAAGCCTCTCGTTCCCTGCATATCTCCCCCAGGTCCCACTGTTCCCATTGTATTTCAGCTTTTCCCCAGCCAAGGGACTCTGTTTTCTTCCTGCCCCTGCACTCCTGGTTCTTTCATGCACCCCACGCAAGCAGGGACTTGCAGGCTGTATGGGAGCAGCAGGGCAGGCAGGAGGAGCTTCCCGGGAACCCATCCGTGCAGGCACACACAGTGGGGCTGAGCTCAGCCCCAGCTTCCCTGCCTGCTCACACAGGCCTCAAATGGGAACAGTCGTGCATCACAGAGACTGAGCCCTGCTCAGCATCACCCGGCTGAGACGAGGCTGGATGAACACTGCCCTGCTGCCTGAAGGGCTCCGTTGCCAGGGTGCAGTGGTATTTCCACCCAGGAGTTTCCCCTTGCTGGGAAAACAGCCGCTCCTCCCACTCCTTGCTCTCATTGTCGAAACAGCAGCTTACACACAGCCCTTCATGATATAATGGGTTCATTTGCTCAGCTCGCCTCAGGTTTCTCTCCATTTGCTGCTGGCGTTTAAGGGCAGTATTTTAGTGATGTTAGACCAGGCAGAGATGCGTGAGCTGGAGCAGGGTTCCTTGGGTGGCAGAGGCTGCTGCCCCAAAGCTTAGGAGGCTTCCTCAGGAAGCACCAGCATTTTCGGGGATTTGGAGAGCTGCCGTCATTACCTGATGCTAACCAGCCAGCCTCCTTGTCAGGCAGACCCTCAGGTGGGGATACACCAGCAAGGAGGTTGCCACCAGCGTAAGGCCAGTGCTTTCTCACTACCTGCTGTAGCTGACAACACTTGGCTTGGTCTTTGCAAAGGGATCTCCACCATATACTTTTATGGGGTCTTGATGCTCTGCTGGGAAAGGCAGATTTTTAACTGTGACAGGAGGAAGCCCAGCACCAGAAGAAGCGAGGAGGAGGAGGAGGACCCCAAGATCCAGCTATCAGAGGCATCAGGGTATGCACATCCCCAGGCGCAGCTGACACGATGGGGTGACCCTGGTTGCACCAGGCCTGTGTGTGCACCCATATCACCCTGCTGCCACAGGGCTTTTGGCAGGCACACAGGGCACTGCACTGCAGGGAAGCCTTTGCTCTCTGTGACTGAAGCCAGCTGGAGAAGAGACAGAGCCTGGCTGGCTGCACTGAGTCACCAAAAGAAAAGCCTAAGTGTCGTGGTTTAAGGGGAATAAGCCAGGGTTTGTGGCCTCATGTGCTCCAGCTCCTCCAAAAGCCCTTGTTTGGTGTGGCTAACCCCCTGGGTTAATGTAGTCTAGCTGGGCTCAGGCTTGTGCTCACCTCCATAAACACGTGTGTGTGTGAGCTGTCCTGCCCAGTGCTGCTCTGCAGCCCTCTCCCTTTACTCCTTACCTGGGCAGGAGCTCAGAGTCACCGAAATCCCACCCTGAAGTACAGATCCTGTGCTCCCACTGGAGGCTGGCAGCAGGAAATGCTTTACCCATCGTAGGAGCATTGCATACCAGAATGAACCTTACACCAGGATTGAACAAATCCCAGTCAGGCAGGGAGACACCCCACCGCTGAGGTGGGCACTGCTGGGGTTTTAGGGAATCTCCTAAGGGATGCTCCCAGTGTGGCAAGATTTGTTGCAACTAGAGTGCAGCCCAGGTTGCTTCATACAAAGAGAGGCCTTGAGAGCTTCCCAGCCATAGCAGCCTTTGCTCTGGCAGCAAGTAAATCAAGCACAAGCAAATATAACAGCCAGAAGGCAGAGAAGACGTGGATATACCTCCTGGACCTTGCAATGAGACTGGGAAAGACAGGGAAGCCATGCCCCAGTGCCCAGGGTTTGTCCTGCCCAACATTGCCCATGGGACCCATTTGTTCTTGCCTGGTGCCAGGCTGAGACAGGACATTTGTCTCCAGGGAGAGGGGCTCAGGGACACCCCCCCCCCACGGGGGGACCCCCCCAGTCTCGCCTCGCTGGCGCTGCCCATGCTGCTTTCATTCACAAATCCTCATGCCCAGGCTGGCTCCGTGCCCTCCCAACCTCGGTGGCCCTCGCGTGGCGCCGCTTGGCTGGGTTTCTAGACATACCCGGAACGATGTCAACAGCGTCCAGCCCTGCTTCTATACGGCCCTCCTGGGAAAACCTTCAGACCACAGAGCCGAGTCGCTGACAAGACCTGCAGGCTCCCGGCTCCTTGGGCAAGGGCTCCTATTGCTTCAGCTCCCAAACAATGGGTGGTGGCAGGGGCTCTCAGCAGCCTCCAGGGCACCGGCTGCTCTTCCCATTAGGTCCCACAGCTGGTGTCACCATGTTACCTCTGAGCACAACCCCGTGCATGGCCCCTGAAGCTGCCTCACTTCCCTTTCTGGGAATGGCCATGTCTGCATCCCACTTCTCTCGGGAAAAGGGAGATGAGTGCTGGGTGCAGCTGCAGCAGCAATGGCAGCCAATCATGATAATCAGTGGGACTGGGCTCCCAGCACTGCCAGTGCACCTGGGGAAGGGGCTGTAATGGTGGCATCTTAACAAGAGCCTATACCAGTAGTGAAAGGGATTCACCAGCTGCCCAAGACCTCAAACACTGATGCAGTGACAGTGCAGTACCATGCTGGAAAGAGCTTCCCCTTTCCCTGTTACCTGCCCCATTCCTTGCCCTCTTGCTGGTTGCTTATCATGTGCTGTTAATGAAAAGGGATTTTAGTTTCCATCATGCATTTGCAGGAGAAAAGCCACTCACATCCCACCCCGTGATCTCCCCCTTCGGCCTCTCCCATGGCTTTGCTGGGAGCATTTTGGCCCAGCAGCCTGGAGCCCTTGGGACCCTCTTTTGCCCAGCACCCACTCTGCAGCCCAATCGTAGAATGGTTTGGGTTGGAAGGAACCTTAAGATCATCCAGTTCCAACCCCGCTGCCATGGGCAGGGACACCTCACACTAAACCATGGCACCCAAGGCTCATAGGGTGAAACAGCCAGCTTGGCCCCAGACTGATGCATCCAGGAGGAAGGAGTGGGGATGGACAGAAAGCATGGATCTCATTGCCCTCCTGGTGCTACTGCCCTTGGAATAGGTGCCTTTTGTGAGTGCTCCCTGTGTGAACCTGCATCCGTCCCGCAGCTCATCCTGCTGCCCTGTGCCCAAGTACACCCAGAAATCTCCCCTCTTAGAGGGGAGCAGGATGCAGCACCCTCTGCTCTGCATGTAGACTTGTACTCTATGCTTTTTCCGCTCCTCTCCTGACGTTTCTTACGATCTCCTGGAACAGACCTGAAGGAACATTGTTCACCAGTGGTCCTGCGCTTACCTGGTGTGCGAAGTCTCTGTTTCAGGCTCCATCACCCCATGCTCTCTCCCCCAGCCCTCTGCCCCTTGTCCCCACACCACAGCCGTCAGGCTGTGAGTCCAAGGGGTCAGACGAGTGGTGACAAAGGTGTCACAGCACAGCACACCGATGGGACAGCCACTGCTGCTCCCCTGGCCTAGGCTGGCTGCAGCCCCATGCTGGTCCCAGCTGTGAGCACTCAGATCAAGGGAGGGGAACAGGGAGAGGGTTTTACAGCCCACAAAAGCAGATGTTGGTAACTGAGCCTTTGAGCTGCATGCCAAGCCGTGCCATGGAGGCTCTGCCCGGGTTTCAGAACCACTGCCAGGTCACTGGCTTTGAAGACAGTGGGGGTGGGAGAGAGGGAGGCTGTGCAAGCGTATCAGATTGGGCACAGAGCCCGGAGCCAGGCTGATAGACCTGGGTCTCTGCACCAGCTGCCACTGGGGACAGGAGGCTCATCCAGCTGGAGCCAAGGAGCCCTGGAGCAAGGGTCTTAGCTCCTCAGCCCTGGCTGCGCTAGAACAGGAGGAAAGGTGGTACCTACAGATACTTGCTGGTCACTCATTCCTCTTCTGTTTTCTGTGATGGTTAAAGATGAGCTTCTTGACAATGGCAGGTCCCAGGGCTGCCTAGAAAGGAGAGAGGATCTGAACAGCTGGCTTGATCAGAGCATCCTCCTCATTAGCCTGGGTGCTTACCAGTATTCACATCCCCTGACCAGCTGGTTTGCTACCCACATGAGCCATCCTGTGCTCCCAAACCCTCCAGCTTCCCTTTCTTCACCTCTCTGGTCACACTTAGTTAGAGCCCAGGTTTATTTCACCAGTGCCCATCTCTGATTGGGGAGCTGGTTGTGCTGCTGCTCTCAGTCCATGCCTGCAGCAGTGGAGTGAGCTGAGCACAGGGTAACCTGGGTGCAGTGGATATCACCAGGTACTTGTTGGTACAACTCACCAGACCCTGCGTCTGTCTGCAGGAAGCTCTCAGCGAAGCATCTCTCTGCTCACTTGGGGCACCTCCTCTTTGCTTGCAAGCAGCTCAGACACCAGCACTGTGTCTGAGCCCCGTTTTGGGGTCACCGAGCCGGGCAGAGAGGTGCCTCCATTGTCTAACGTGGCCCAATGAGTGCTTCTGGGTTAGGTGGGGGGGGGGGGGGGAGTCCCCCGCACC